>JAWVMR010000294.1:0-19923 GCA_036321205.1 Trypanosoma caninum | reverse complement strand
TGTTTATTTTTTTTTTTTTTTTTTTTTTTTTGTTTTTTTGGTAAAATTGTGTTTTTTTTTTTTTTTTTTTTTTTTTTTTGGGGGGGGGGGGGGGGGGGGGGGGGGGAGGGGAGTACAAGTTTGAGCTGAAGGTTATATTGTTTTTTTTTTTGTTTTGCGTTTTTCTTTTTGGGTTTTGCCACTTTTTATTATTATTTTAACTAAGAAAAAATTTTTTTGACTTTTTTTGGAATTTATGCTAACAATTAAAAAATATATTATATGCATTACTTATTTATTATACACATACATTGTTTTTTTTTTTTTTTTTTTTTTTGTGTGTGATAATAATATTGCATATATACATATATGTAATTAAATAAATATGCATATCTTTTATTGTTTTAAAGTATTGCTATTATTTTTTTTTTTTATTTTATTTTAATTGGGCACCCAAATATACATTTTCTCATATAGAGAGTCTACAATGCAAGCACAGGGCGTGAAAACTCTGGAATTGTCTTCTGAACAGAAGTGCAATATTGCTAGTGGTCAAGAAACCGAGAATGTTTTGAATTGTTCTATGAGGCCTAGGGGGCGAACTTGTTTTCCGAATATTAGCTGTGTTGAGGGTGACGGTAATACTTGCGCCGAGGTCTTGCCACATGGTTCGCCTGTAGCTGTTGAAAAAACATCGCAGGACGCGTCGTTGTTTCTGCACTCTGTTGCGACGCCGGGGTTTCACTGTAGTCGTGGCAAGAAACCGGGTATTTGCCGGCGTTCTGGGTTGTTATCCCCGCCTTGCGGGGGGGCGAGGTCTTCCGAGCGGGGCGGCCAACTGAAGGTGTCACTGGGCCGCCGCTGGCTGCCGTACGTCAATGGCCCCATCAGGCGTTACGACGTGCCTGCGAGAGTGGGCGACAAGATGGAGAGTGCGGGCGGGGCGCAGAAACGTGCTTATTATTCAATCGACGAGTTGGAGCGGCGCCACAAGGAGGAGCTTGAAGACAACCGCCTGCCGCGCGTGCTGTTTGCCCCAAGGGCTGCGCAGCTGCGGCAGTTTGTTGTGCGCTCGACGGAGGTGGATCCGCGGGTCGTCTCTGACGAGGCGAACGCTGAATCGCAGGTGCAGGAGAGTTTAGGAATATCGACGGAGCTGCTGGAGCGGAAGGCGTGTTTCGATACCACCATCGGCGCTGTCAGGCCATACGCGCTTGGTGTGAGTTGGCGTCAGCGGGGTTGCAGAAGGACGAGGCCCGGTGTGACGTCCACTGCCATGCCGCTGTCGTCTGTCCTGCGTGACCCAATGGAAGTTTTTGTGGAGGCCATGCGCTACCAACGGCCCACAATTGGCATCTACACGTACAATCTTTACTAAGTTGCCGGCAGCAACGGCAGAGTAGGGTTGTTGCGTTGAGGGGTATGGGTGTGGGGTGTGTGGGGAAGTGTAAAAAAAAATAATAAAAAAACAAACAATCAAACAATTTATGTATCCGGGTTTGTGAAAAAAAAAAAAAAAAATACTGGGAAGAAAGAGCGGGAGGAGTTAAAAAAAAAAGGTATATGTATTTATTTATATATAATAATAACCATACAAAGAACGTAGATGGATTTATTTGTTGTACTGCATATATATATATTTTGCCAGCCTTGTTTTTACCAAAAAGGAGAAAAAATGCTTGGATAAGGAAGAAATTGGATAACTGAAGCAAAGAATATTTAGCTATTTGTTTTTGTTACTTTTTTTTTGTTAGCAGGGTATGTTTGCGTGTATTTTTCATTTTTATTTTAGCCATTTTTGACTAGCAATTTTTATTTATTTTTTTTGATGTTGTTATTAAAAAAAAAAAAAATGCTTTTTGTCGCCATGTTTTTTTAAGTTTATTATTACTATTATTGTTGTCATTATTGTATTTTTTGAAATATTCTTATTCTTATTCTTATTCTTATTATTCTTTTTTTTTTTTTTGCGGGGGGAGGGGAGGGGAGTGAGACTGGATAAAAAAAAAAATTTCACAGTAACCAAATATTATTCTAACTTAAAGACATTATCTGAGGGGTGGGGAAAAAGTCTGTCAGGCGGCGAACGACAACGACGGAAAAAAAAAAAAAAAAAGTAAAAAAAATAAACTAATTAAGCAACAAAAACAAAAAAGAGGAGGAAAAAGTCTTTTTTTTTTTTTTTTTTTTGCGTTGCACATAAAGCTGTGTCAAAAGACTGCTGGAGTTAATAGGTTGACTGAACGCGTACATACACAAAAACAATATATATATATATATATATATATATAGTAATAATAACAATAAATAGTAATAGTACAAGTGAAAAAAACTCCATATTTGCATTTTATTAGGTAGCACGTTGACGGCCATCGGAAGTTCTTGAAATTAAGGGGTGGCAGTGGGTGGAAAAACTGGAAGAAAAAAAAAAGGGAAAGACAAACAAGGACCAAGGCCTTAAGTAATGCAGGGTTACTTTGCGTTGAATCAGCCAGTTCTTCCGTCCTCGTGGCAGCTGTCGTACGCCCCGACTGGACAGCCGTACTACGTGGACAACAGCGCAAAGACAGCGCAGTGGCCCCCCCCCGAGGCCGGCGGTTACCCCCTCGGGCAGTACTACAGCCCGGTGATTGTCGCGCCCACGGGGCGTGGCGCCGGCAGGGGGCGCAGGGGCCGCGGGGGCATCGATCAGGGCAAGCGCAAGACAAAGTTGTGCGTATATTGGGAAAAGAATGGCAGCTGCAGTTGGGGTGATCGTTGTGCCTTCGCCCACGGCCGCGACGAAATTCGCATCACGCCGAATTTGGAACCCTTGCAGCCACGCGACGGCGTGTCACCGGAGGCGTAAGTTTTCCTGTTTGAGGCGGAGAGGGTGGCGTTTTTTTTTTTTTTTTTTTGAATGTGTTGGCAATAAAACGGGGTTTTAAAAAAAAGGCAAGCGAAGTTGATGCGGTTTTGGAGACCAGCAGAATGGATAATAAAAAACGAAAAAAAAAAAAAAAAAAAAAACGGATAGTACGGGGAAGAAATTGATTAAATTTAGGCTGGTTGAGAGAATCAATAAAATGTGGCGGGTGTGATGGCGGTTATGGAAAACGTAAAGTATAAGGTAATAATATAAAATGTATGCGTTTTTATTTTTATTTTTATTTTTTGATAATAAAAGCCATAGTTTTAAAAATTATTTGCTTATTTTTCTCATTTTAAAATATTTTGCTTTCTGTTATTGTTATTGTTGTTATTGTTTTTTTTTTTTGCTGAAAAGGGTGCTCTTTGTTTTTGCGTTGTGATATTTTAAAATAAAGCTGAGAAGTGTGTGGGTGGGTGGGCGACGTTTGTGACGGTGTGTTTTTAAAGACAAATGCGCAAACATTTTTATGGGGATTTTGTGCGGGGTGACTGTGGAATAGAGGAGAACAAAATAAGCATGCATACATATATATATATATATATATATGTATGTATATGTATATATGTGTATGTATGTATGTATATGTATGTATATGTACCTATTTTTTGCATTGACATTTTTGAAGAAATAAAGATTATCTAATTTATTAAAATTTTTTTTTTTTTTTTTGCGGAGGGGAATGTCTTGGATAAAAGTGATATGCAGAGTTAGGTATTTTTTTTTTTTGTTAAAAAATATGCGCTACGTTTCAAAGCGTTTTTTGTGATTATAAAAAGTTTTTTTTTTTTTTACCAACCATAAAAAAAAAAAAAAAAAAAAAAAAAACTAAAGAGAAAAAAATTGGAAATAAACGATATGTTTTCGCTGTTAAAATGCGCTGACGTCAATATATATTTATATATATTGTTTTGTAGGTGAAGGAAAAGACCGTGCATTTATTAAAAAAATTTTTTTTTGTTTGTTTGTCTTAAAAAAAAAAAAACGCTTTGAATTACGGAGTATAAATTTTTATATATCTATATCTATATCCATCTATCTATCTATATATATATATATATATATATACGTATATCTATATATATATATATATATATCTTTTTTTTTTTATTCCAGCTTTGCTGGGCGGATGTAAAGTAGTACTTTTTTTTACTGTTGTATATATTTTTTTTTTTTTTGGTTTGGGGGTAAAAAAAAAGAAAAAAGAGAGTAAAAGGCGTAAGTTTTTCTTTTTTGTTTTTGTTTTTGTATGCGCAGTTTATCATACCATTTTTTTTTTTATTTTGATGCAACAGCGTAGAGTAATTTTTTTTTTGTGGCGGGGTGGGGTGAGGTGGGATGAGGGTTAGTATATAAATACAAACATAAATGTAAATAAAAAATTATATATATATATATTTTTGTGTGTGTGTGTCTTTGTGTTTGAAGCGCGGTTGTTATCAAGTAGTCTGCTCTAATGTGTTAAATGAAAGTACAGTGGTGGTGATTATTTCTGCTATTGGGCATAAGGCAAAATTAAAGCTCGGCTGTGTGTGTGTGTGTGTTTGTTTGTTTGTATGTGTTTCTTTTTGTTTGCTTGGTTTCGGTAACGGATCTGGATTGGCTTTGTAGAATGGGTGTGTGAAGGGGCAGGACTGCTACAGTTTCACGGCGACAGCGTTTGTGTATATAAATTTGTGTATGGATGCATGTGTGTATATATAAGTTGGTTTGTACTGACATTGCGAGTGTTAATGGAATACAATTTGTCTTGTTGGTAGAGAAAGTATAGCTTTTTTAAGGCAAATATTTATTACTTTATTATTATTATTATTATTAATATGTGACATTATTTTTTTATCGAAGAAATGTGGGGCAAAATGCGCACACAGGGATAAACGCATTTTATGCGGGGCTGTTATTTGACGAAAGACAATAGGCACTACACAAGAAATAATAGACGAGATTTTATTGAATGGACTACGGCGTTAACATAACACGACTGTGTTTGTGGCTTTGATGTGTCGTTGTTGCTTTTGTTTGCTGTAGTGATGTGTTTTTTTTTGTTTTTTAAAGCACGCATGCTTTCATATGTATGTATGTATGTATATTTGCTGTTGTGTTTCTAACTTTGCTTTTAATAGTGATAGAAGATGAAGAGTACTGGTTTTTGTGTGCTCTTTTTTTTCTTTGTGTTTTCTTTCTTTCTTGGTACTTGTGATGCCGTTCAACGGCCAGCCGTCGCGCTTTTTGATGACAATCGTCGTGAAATAATGTCCTTCAGCACGTGGCGTGAGATTGATTTTGGTGGCCGCAGCGCGATCGCCGGCGGGCAGAGGCCTGCAAGGGTGTTTGCGCTTCTTGCCACTCTTCCTTTTGTTGCCAACAGAAACACTGCTACTGATGCAAATAAAGCAAAGGACCTCTTTTTGATTCCGTATTGCTCTTCAACAGCAACTGGCGCCGCTGCTGCTTCTGGCAATGGCGATGGGGAGTTTTGTTCACTCAGCCATTTTCTGGGATATGTGCTGCTGCGGTTCCGCGGGGGGTGGGAGCAGTCGTTTTCTGCGATGCTTTGGCAGGACCCAACGTTGACCACTGATGTTCAAAAGGCTGTGCGTCACTTTCGTCACGCTGCCAACGACACCACAATGCGTTTTCCATTGTTTTTAAATGATTCACAGTCTGCCCTTTTTGACTCGGGTTTGATGCACCGAGTCGAATTTATTGAGAGCTGTAACGATTTGACTGATGAGTGTTTTCAGGGAAATCATATGACGTACACCAGAAGCTTTAAGGAGATACCGTCTGAGGGGATTTCTGGCCGGATGATTTTCCCTGTTGTGTTTGCCGGCGCCTGGAACAGCCCGTGGACTCTGCGCCTCTCGGCCGCAATGCCTCACGACTCCTCCACAGTTGTTGAAATTCTCGTGGTGCTTATCGATAAAAGGGTCCAGCTTTCTTGGACGTTGTGGTTGGGCTTGACACCGTTAGGAAATATTGTTGTTGTTGTGGCATGCCTGCTGGTGGTAGTGTTGTTTGTTCTTGGGTTGAAGGAGTTGGGATTTCGGCGCTTTGAGTCGCTTGCAATGGCAAATGGACGTAACGTCACTGTTCTTTATGCGGAAGATGTGCTTGATGATCGAACATTTTTGCCTTTATATAGGCTTATGTTGGCTTTTCGTGAGGTGTTTTTGGGGGCTGTTTCTCCATTATTGGCCTTTCAAAGGGCATTTTATCGTGGTTTTTGCAGTTGGCCGTTACGTCAGTGGACCGAAAGATGCCCAAATGTCGACACCGGAGATGTGATACTGGAAGGTGGGCGAGAAAGAAACTTTGTAGCTCACGGGCATCCTAACAATGCAAATATGGAGAGCATTGCTATGGAGACTGCTGATAACAGTGGCGACAATAGCGATACTGCTGACGACAACGAAGACGAGTTTGTGTGCCGCATTTGCTACTCAAAGAGGCCTGTTGAGGAATTGTTTGCGCCATGCGCTTGTGATGGTTTTTCGAAATATGTTCATCAAAGCTGCCTGGAGAAGTGGCGCGCCACAACTACAAACGCCGAGCATCGACGCGTGTGTGCCGAGTGCAAATCCCCATATGCTTTGTTAGTAGAGCGAGTCACAGTGTCACCTGGCACGTATTTTAATAGTGTCGTTTGCTTGCCGGTTTGTCGTCATTACCTACATCGCGGAGTGATTTTGCTTTTCTTTATTTTTCAGTTATGGGCAGGGGGATATTACGTGAAGTTGTGTGCTTATCTTTTTACAGGCATGGACGAAGGCGTTGTGTGGTCAGCAGCGAATTTATATCACTGGGTTCTGGGGGTTTACAGTATTATTGCCCTTTCGCTTAACATGTGGGCTCTTGAGTATGTACTGCACGACTTTTGTGTGTTATGGCAGCAGTTGTTGCTTCTTTTTTTGTCAATTGGTATTATTGAGGTTTTGCTTGCTTACGTGGGTCAAGTTTTTTTGTCACGTGTATTGAATACGCCCTGGTCGTGGGAGGTATCATACGGGTTGGGCATTTTAGTCACGGCCACCTTTTCTGTGACACTGTTGCCTCACATGTATGTAGTCCAGCAGTCACTGTCAACGGTGCGTGAGGTGGTTGCACCACGTTTAGAGAGAGCGCAAAGCAGAACAATATAAAAAAGAATATATATATATATATATATTGATGGCAAGTTAGTTTTGGTTATATATCTTTGTGTTTTTCAGGAATAACTTGATGAATTGTGTATAAAACACACACACACACACAAACGCACATCATTATATATATATATATATATATATATATAATGCACTGGCTATTTTTTATTGCATACTGATATATTATTATTATTATTATTCTTATTATTTTAGTATTTTGGTTGTATATATACACACGCACATACAGATACACACAGGTTTATCAGCTGAGGATGCTTCGCCGCAGTACGATTCCGTTGTATTCTGCTGTCACGGAGTCTCTCGGAAAAGGACGTGTCGTTCCTCTCAAGTTTGACAGTCTGAAGCCGGTTTATGTGCCAAAAAGCTTCACCACGCAGTTCTTTGTTCTGGGTTTGTGGTCTATCAGCAACATGATACCAAACTTTATTTTTGGCTTTCTGCTGATTGCGGGGGCCCACGGGGGACTGACGGGCGCATGGCCGCCGGACCCGCATTCACTGCACCCGTAGGGAGGAGTGGAAAAAATTACATTGTGTTGTGGACTGGGCCAGGGAAGTGGCGGTATCATATGTGCAGTAACTATGCATATATACATACATATACATACATATATACAATGTGTGTGTGTAAATATGTATGTATATGCATTGGTGTAGAACTTATATATGTGCCAGTAGATAAATAAATAAACAAGGATTTTTCGTAGGGGATATTTATTTAAAAAGTTGTAATGCGGAATGAAGGGTTTTTTTTTTTTTTTTTTTTTTTTTTGAGTCAGTTTTATAAAAATATATATACATATACATGTTTATATATATGTTTATAAGCACGTATTTGTTGGTGGTTTGGTTTGATTTTGCAAGCAGTGCGTAAAAAGGAAAAAGGGAGGTGTGCGTGAAACCGTGTATTATTGCTTGCGTAAATTAAAAAAAAGGGAACAAAAGAAAGAAAGATAAAAAAGAAAAAAACAAGGTGGACAAGATTATTGTGCTTGCGTGTTGTTTCTTTCTATGTTATTTTTGGGAGATGGCCCGTAAGGAGGGCGCTTGGATTTGGATTATTTAAAGTGTATCTTTTTTTATGTTATGCTTATTGTTTGTGTGAAGCAAAAAAAAAAAAAAAAAAAAATAAACCTATCTATCCATACGCATATATTTTTTTATTCTTATCTATTTGTGAGATACAAAAGCCCCCAGTAGAAGAAGAAAAAGATAAGAACTTTAGTACATTCTTTTACTATTATTACTTTTGTTTGACTGTGGCAGAAGTAAAAGTTG
This sequence comes from Trypanosoma caninum, assembly GCA_036321205.1. Taxonomy (NCBI): domain Eukaryota; phylum Euglenozoa; class Kinetoplastea; order Trypanosomatida; family Trypanosomatidae; genus Trypanosoma; species Trypanosoma caninum. Next base: position 11,593 of record JAWVMR010000294.1, on the reverse strand, counting down.
GTTTGTGGTTGAAAAAAACAACACAGAAAAAAAAAAAAAAAAAAAAAAAAAAAAAAAAAAAAAAAAAAAAAAAAGGAAAAAAAAAAAAAAAAAAATAAAAAAAAAAAAACAAACAACTACATACACACAGACAAATACATAAACTAACGAATGGATAAATTCATTTAAAAAATATAATAAAATTATAAGACTATTTCATAGTTCCCCTCCTTTTAATTTCCANAAAAAAAAAAAAAAAAAAAAAAAAGACAAGAAAGAAAGAAAAAAAGGGGGTATACAGAAATATTATTTTAAAAGAATAGACTGTTGTATAAAAAAAATATATTAAGCACTTGTACATATAGGGAATACATACACACACATATCTATATAGGTAGCATTATTATTATTTTTTTATTGTAGGTTTGCGGTTGAAAGAAAACAACAACAACAACTATGGACAAATATGAGTTTTTGGGTCAACTTGGTGATGGAACATTTGGCTGTGTTCTGAAGGCATTACACAAAAAGAGTGGTCAGGTTGTAGCAATAAAGAAGATGAAACAGAAGTACTACACATGGGAGGATTGTGTGAAGCTGCCGGAGGTTGTTGTTGCACGCCATATTCAGGGCCACCCGAACATTATTAAAATGCGTGAGGTGGTACGCGAAAACAATGAGCTATTTTTTGTTTTTGAATATATGGATGGGGATCTTCTTGGTGTTATACGCAAGGCAAAGCAAATGCAGAGATACCTTCCATCGTTAGCGGCTCCTGCTATAGCTTATTTAAAGATTAAGAACTACACGTTTCAGATTATGCAGGCACTTGCTTATTTGCACAGAAATGGGTATTTTCACAGAGACATGAAGCCTGAAAATTTACTGATAAGGGCTGATCAGTCATCATCAATGCAGGAAGTTGTGAAACTTGCGGACTTTGGTCTTGCAAAGGAGATCCGGGCGCGCCAGCCGTTTACTGACTACGTGTCAACGCGTTGGTACCGTGCACCTGAGTTGCTACTTCAGGATCGGGCATACGGAAGTGCCGTAGACATCTGGGCCATGGGTTGTATAGTGGCAGAGCTCATAACAACACGCCCCTTGTTTCCAGGCAGCAATGAGGTAGACCAATTGCACAAGATCATTGCTATTCTTGGCTCACCGAATGAACGTATTTGGCCGGGAGGTGTATTGCTTGCAAAGAAACTTCGGTATTCGTTTCCTGTAATGAAGGGGGTGGGACTTGAACGTGTGATGCCAGCTCATACGCCGCCGCAGCTAATGGATTTACTGAAGCAGATGCTTAATTACGATCCGAAGAAACGCCCCACAGCCCAGCAGTGTCTTCAACACCCGTATTTTAACGTGGATCTTGATGGGGAAAATGTTGCATCAGATGGCGCGGCCAAGAACCCGTCGAGCGCGGCGAAGCTGCACTCCTTGTCCCCCCAAAGCGCTCCCTCTGGGGCTGTTCCTTTGCCTGCCGTTGTCTGCGCGAAGCGGGCGGTGCTGGGGGGAGTCACAACGGCGGTGCCAAAGAACGGCGTGGTGGAGCCTGTCCCGCCGCTTCAGCACACACAGAAGAAATCTCTTCCTTCTCCGGGTCCTGCCAAAGTGGCTGCCGCGGCCAAAGAGGAAGAGAATAAGATCAAAGTAGAGAGTGTACCGGCATCAACACCAACACCGGTGTGTGAGGTTGATGATAGCAGCAAAAAGAAAAGCTTTTTGCCGAAGACAACTTTGTCGGTTCCTGCAAATTTAAAGAGCAATGTTCAGGGTGGTGATAATAGCGGTGATGGTGGTAACTGTAGTGGCGATGGCGCTGTAGATTTGGATGATCTTCTGAATGATTTTGCATCTGAGCTCCAGTCTCTTGGGCTTCTTACCCAGCGGAAACAGCACACCGCCTCATCTAATGCAACAACTGACTTTGCAAAGTACGGTGCTCCATCGAAAGCGACTTGCGGCAAAACAGATCTAGCTGTTGAAAAATTGACTTCTTTATCTGGAGCGGATGACGAAGAGGACTCTGTCAAAACGTTTCTTAACTCTACTAGATACAAAAAGTCACTTACAAGCAATGCACAAAATGGTCCTCTTTTGCAACCATTAAGAAAGGCATCTTTATTGAAAAAAGAGCTTGTTCCTACATTGACTTCAGCAATAGGCGATGCTGACGCTGGTGGAGATATTTCGCCTGCGTTATCACTATCTCTTAGGGCACTATTGGCTAAGCATGTGGACTCTGGAGAAGGCCCTGTTTCTTGAGATGTATATATATACATATAATACATACATATATATGTATATATTTTTTTTTTTGTTTTTTCTTATTTCTTTTTTTTTTTTTTGTATGTATGTGTGTGTGGAAGGAGGGGTGGGGTGGGGAAGGGTTGCGAAGTAATTTGTGCATAGATTCTCATGTGTTTTATTGCATATCTTTTTAGGACAAGCATACATAAAACGTTGCGCATCATAGAACCGTTTTATGCATGCGCATTGTATAATAAAGGGGTAACAATGGCTTTGTTTGTATCTTGTCTTGGGATATGTGGTTGCGTGGAGTAAAATAGTTTTTTTTTCTTTTTGTTGTTGTTAATATGTGGTTTTTTTTTGCATGAGATTTATGCCGTTGATTAACTCTGTATATATATATATATCCATGTATGTGTGTGCGTGTGCTATAATAATTTTTTATTTGGTGGTTGGCTGTAACAGTGGGCTGTTTTATTTTTTTGTTTTTACGTTTAAATTACTTGTTTAGTTTAATTTTATGTCTGGCATTATTGCATTTAATTATTGCCTTTTGATTTATTTATTTATTTTTTAAGGTCACTATTTGGTTATTATTATTATTATTTTTTAAAGACATACACATAAACGCACACATTCTAAGAAAAAAAAAAAAAAAAAAAAAAAAAGATACACATTTTTTATTGTAAATTTTATTGTGCACGGAACTACATATATATTTGGTTTTGCGTCTGTGCGATTAATAGCACCAGGGTGTTTGTATAGCGAGGAGAGAAGGGGAGAGAGAAAGTGTTAGAGGCGAGAAGAGATAGAACTGTGTTATAAATAGATTTACATTGATATATATATATATATATATATATATATATATATATATATATATATATATATATATCCTGCTGGGACGTGGGGGAGGAGAGGGAGAAAGAGACACACTTAGCGCACGTATTAGTTTATGATGAAAGGCGATCAAAGCCTATATAGTATTGATGTCTTGAGTTTGTTGTGGGGTCGTGTGGTGTTTTTCGTTGGCGAAACTTTGGCAAATTTATCAGGTTTTACTTTATTCTTTATGGTTGTTTTTGCCTTGCTGTGGTTATTGGTTTTGTACTGGTTTTTTTTTATATTTTTATGGGGTTTTATCATGGACACCAGTCTTTCTCGTGTGCCTGAGGTGCGAGGGAAACTGCCGTTTATCGGACACGCCCTTCTTCTTATGGGAGGGCTTCCCTCGTTTAAAATGGCGGACTGGAGTCTTAACTCGCACATGTGCAGTGGCCCAGTTAAGAACAAGGAAAAAGACGGGACTGATTTTTGTCTGAACCGCGTTATTCGATTTAGTGTTTTTCATCACCGTGTTTTGTACATTAATGAACCATCATTGATAAAGCGGGTTCTTTTGACAAACCAGCGTAATTATGTGAAGGACATTGCTTTTTCTTATAAACACTTTATGTGTCTTCTTGGAAATGGTCTTGTGACATCTGAGGGAGAAAAGTGGAGAAAGGGTCGCTTGTTGCTTTCTCACGCTCTGCGCATAGATATTTTGGAAGAGGTTCCAGAAATGGCAATTAATGGAGTTAACAGAATTATAAAAAAACTTTTTGCTCTTGATAAAGATTTATCGTTTTTGGATTTAAATGAAGAATTTCGCCACATGACTTTGCAGGTGATTGGTGAAATGGTTCTTTCTCTGAAACCAGAAGAAACGGATCGTATTTTTCCGGCGCTTTATCTTCCTATTGTTCACGAGTGCAACCTGCGTGTGTGGGAGCCGTGGCGCATGTGGATGTTTTTTTCACAGGGATATAAAACCCGACGCAGCTGCCTAAAGCAGCTGAATTTGGTTCTTGAGGAAATGATAAAAAAGCGGTGGGAGGAACGTCACGAGGCACATAGCCGCGACATCATGACACTCTGTATGTCGCAGGTTAACCAACTGGATGCGGCGATGATGCTGCAGCTTCGTGATGATGTAAAAACGATTCTTTTGGCAGGTCATGAAACGTCGGCGGCGCTGTTGACGTGGGCGGTATACGAGGTGATTTGTCATCCTGAGGTGCGCGATAAAATTGTTGAAGAGGCAAAGGTGCTTTTTGACCCGAAACGCCGCAAGGCAACAGTGATGGCGCCCGGAGGGAGGACGTGGGGCATTCCCACAGCCGCTGACGTGCGCAAGACGCTTCGCTGGTCGCCTGCCACCCTTCGTGAAACGCTTCGGAAGCATTGCGTTGTTCCTTTGGTCATGCGACGCACCGTGAAAAGCGACAGGTGGCCAGCATCTGAAACGGGTCTTGACGCGGACATTCTCGTTCCCGCAGGCTGCTCAGTGGCGGTGGGCATTCAGGCGGTGCACAACCGTCCAGACATTTGGCCTGATCCAGACGTTTTTAGACCGGAGCGTTTTATAGATGCTGAGATTGCTAATGACACAAATTTTTATGGCAGGGATGTAAAGTATGAGAATACTATTGACCCGTACGCGTTTATTCCGTTTATCAATGGGCCGCGCAACTGCCTTGGACAGCATATTTCGATAATGGAAACAGAAGTTGCGCTTGCGTACCTGCTTTTGAATTGGGATCTTTCTTTTTATAGAGATGATCCCCACGCAAGTGATGAAAAAAAAAATGCACTGCATGAAGAGCTGGGGCGCCCACACAGTTTTTTGATTCCAATAGTGCCCCGTGAGGGGCTTAAGATAATAGGAACGCCCCGCGTGGGGCATTAAGGAGATAGGGGTAACTTGTGGGTGTGTGTGTGTTCATAGCAGTTGACAAAAAGAAAAAAAAAAAAAAAAAAAAAAAAAACGGGGAAATTGTGTACAAATGTGCATAGACGTGTTTACTTTAAAAATTATTTGAGGTGTGCAGTAGAAGAAAGTTGATGGAGATAAGACATACTAAAAATATTCTAGGGCGTTTGAGTGTTTTTTTTTTTTGTTGTTGTGATTATTATTATTATTATTATTATTATTATTATTATTTTTTGCGGGGGATGTTTTGTTGTTATATATATATTTGTTGTTTACTGTGTTTTTAAATGATGGTCATTGCCGATGAAAAAAACACATTGGCTATGTCGGAGTATGGCGCGAGTTTTGCATGAACTGCAGGAGAAACATAAATGGTTTAGAACCGATTCTCGCGTGTTTTTTTTGGCGGGGCACTGGAAGCAAGATGTAATGGGGTGGGTTGCTGGACACCAGCGAAAAGGCTTGCATCCCAAACGACATGCAACACGACAAGGAGCACGAACGCGGCAACCAGAAAGTTGGACGTCAATGGATGATGAGGCTGCCTCTAGAATACGGTTTTTGAGGACCACGGTTGGTGAAAAGCAATGCGGTTGTCTTACTGATAATTTGTTTTACGTTTTTGCCGACACCGTTTCTGACCTGCATGTGTGTCATGAAAGCAAACTTAAAAAGGATGTGATAGAGCTCCCCTTTACTGTGGCAGAGGCGGTGTCTTACGTGAGGCGTCTGACGTCGCGTTTTTCAGGCAGCGGCTTGGGTTTACCGCCCCTTTGTCTTGGGCCCGGTGCAGGTGTTGCGCAGGGGCACAGTGGGACAAACAGCACCTCACTGAAGAGTCATTGCGCTGCGTTTTTGCAGAAGCAAACCGCAGATCTTCTTGCTGTTGATCTTTTTGATCCCATGCAACCGGAATGTCCATTTGTGGAGTTTCACGCACGGCAGAACGTTGTGGACACGTTGGCACTTGGGGCACATCTTCTTAAGCCCACCGGAGCGCTCGTTATGCGTTTTCCGGTTTCTACGCGCTGGCGTGATGAGCCCTGCTGTCGTGCGGTTATGCGACACATGCGCTGGAGCTTTCAGGTCGCCGCGTCTGAAGTTGTCGATGGGCAGTTCTATTGCATGGGATGCAGGGCCGGCGCGGAGCAGATGATTGCTGCAAAGCCAAAAAGCGTTTTTTCCGCGTTTTCCTCAAGGGTGTCAAGGGTGTCAAGGGGTTTACATCAAAAGTGGAACCCACGCAGAAATGGGCCGACTCGTGGTTACGTTGTTGCGCACATGCCAAATTTTGCTACAATCTCAATGAAGCAAAAGGCACCGAACGTTGTCGCCACAGAAGAGGCGAACGCACTAAAAAAGGCTGAAGAAAAGGCTGAAGCGTTTTTTAATTTGTCTATGGAAATGGTGAGGAAAGGAGCGTATAATACCCAACGGGATGAGTAGTCTCTTTCTTTGTAGACGGTTTCGTATTGGTTGAGGCAATATATATATATACATATATACGTATGTTGATACTGTGTACGTGTTTGTTTATCCTGACACATTTATTATATAAGATTTTTTTAAATTTATTGTAATAAAACCTTTGCTTGTTTATATATATTTATTTATTTATTTTTACTAGTTAATAGAATAATACATATATGTAGAATGCGTGGCAACCATAATGGTACAGAGACTTTTGCACTTTTTTTGCTTTGGTCTTTTCAGGTACTTCTACTATTTGCTGTTTGTTTGGTTGTTTATGTGGTACTTAACCATGAATACGGGATTGACCTTTTGAGCATTTTGTGGAACAACTATTTGAGCCCCAATTATGATGAGGACCTTTAAGTTGTTGTCTAATAAACCACGTCATGTCATTATCTCCTATGCATAATTTTTTTTTTTTATTTTTTTGATGGGCTATGCAATAAAAAAAAAAAAAAAAAGAGGTTAATTAAGCAATCAAGAGTTACACATATATGTTTTGTTTGTTTTTAAACTATCTACCACCATCATCTATGTTTATATTTGCATGTACGTGTGTAGTAAAATAAAATAAAGGCTTTATTGATTTTTACTGGTAGAAAGGAAAGAGCGTGAAGATGGCGGTTTGCTGCTATGTGTTGCTGCTAGTGTTGGCGTTGCTCTTTTGTTATTCTATTTGTGCGTGCGCTGAAACTGAAAGCATCCAACTGCCGTTTAGTATTGTGGTGAGAATGACTGGCTACTGGGGCGTTGAGGTGCACTCTCCATGTCATCCATTTATTGCAACTGGCAGTCTTTTTTTGGGCGGCAAGAGCATTGACACGCAATGGCACCAAAACGACGCGTTTAACGTTTCTTTCAGAGCGGCCTCTGAAGATGCAAATTTGCTGCGCGCAGGGGGGCTGCAACATTTTCTGGCAAGCGCAAAATATGGGGCATCTTTTTTGTATCGGATCTGCGGAGATGTGCGGGCCAACACCGTCGCTACCCCGCATCGTCCCGGTCTCAGGGGCATGATGGAGACGACTGAACTTGTCGAGTATAGTGGGTTTTTTTTTCCTGCGGATGAGGAGGCGGAGGTCTTGAGGGGCTGCCAGGCAGAGACACGGGACGTGTATATTTGCGCTATAGGGGGCGACGTTCGTGGATTCAAGAAGGATCATTGGAGGGTGAAGGAGTCCCTGCAGTATATTGAGATTGCGTTTAATGTTAGCAACATGACAGCTGATTGCTTGGGCGACGGCGTTGGTGCTGGAATGAACCAAAAGTCTGCAACGCAACGCATGGGAAAACGAAAGGGCAAAAGGTCACGGATGGACGTTGTCACTGGGAGGTATGGCGAGCAGGTGGGTGTTCTTGATCAGAGGGTGTGGAGCGGCTTGTTGGTTATTCGACTTGCACGACGCTCGCCGCAAGCTAAATTCTAGTGGAATTAATTTAGCTAGAGGCGAAGATGTATACTTTTGCTACTCCGCAATTGCAAAGTACGACCGTTATAAAGTATATATATATATATATATATACACGTTGCTTTTTTTTTTTTTTTTTTAATAAACCGTTTAAGCATACGTTTTGATGTCGTATATATATATATATATATATATATATATATAAGCTAAGTGTGTGTGTGTATTTGCTGGAGGTGGTTGTAGTGAGGCACTGAGCATGGCGGTCAGTGAGTGGTTGGTGTTAAAACATATGTATATTTTTTAATTTGTTTTAGGTACTCTGTTTAGTTTGTGCTGTTTTTTTTTTTTTTTTTTTTTTTAGCTGTAGCTTGACGCATTTTTAAAAAAAAATGTCGCTGGAGGTGAGCGAGGAAAGTTGGTGGCTCTATTTGGTTGGGCAAGGGTGGTTTTATTTGATTATAGTTGGCGGGGTGCTGCTTGGCCTCAGATTGTACAATGTGCGTCAACGCGAAAAGCAGAGAGAGCTGGTGCGTGAATTGTTGTTGGCGGATGTGGCGTACAGAAAAGCACTGGCAAAACGGGATTTAAAAGAATGACTGTAATATCACATCCCTGTATGACCGTTTGTTTGTCATGGTATGCAAACGCGCATATTTATTATTTATATATATATATGTATTGTTTTCTTAATTCTGTTTGCATTTGCTTTAGAGGTTATTTGCTTTTTTAAAAATAAAAGAAATTTGCAAGAAATAAACGGTATTGGCTTTTTTTATGTTTTTTGATATATATATATATATATAAACGGTCAAAAGGGTAAAATATTAAAAGAAGAGAAAAGAGTTTGTGTGTTTTAGTTGGTGGCAGCACTTTGTGCGTGTGGTGCGGGGAATGTTATTGGATGATGGTTTGGACACGCAGCATCTTGCAGTTCTTGGTTTCTCAACGCACGCGGAACAAGATGCTCTTGAAAGACTACTCCCGAAGCCTGAGTGTTCTCTGTCCGGTAGTGTTGGACGGGATGACTCTGGTGAGGTCCCACACCACAGAGTGTCCACGTTACACAACGCTGTAGGCGCAACTTGTGCCGATAAAGACAAAAAGGACCCAAGTTTTTTGAAAAGGAAAAAAACCTTGAGTCGCCGAAAGCTAACCAAACATAGTGATTATTCCAAGGGACACGTGAGTTCCGAGGCTCTTTCTGATCCTTCTAATGTCCGCACTACTTTATCCACTTTGTCTAAACACAGCCCCGCGTCTTTGCCGCATCCAGCTGGGTTTACAGCTGATGAGCTTGGCGTCGCTGCCGAGTTGTTGCCTTCTTTGCGCGAGTTGGTGCACGTCAAACTTTTGAGACCTTTAACCGAGTGCCTCACTCTTACATCTTTGACACGCATTCAAAGTCTGAGCTGGGCGCCTGTGGCTGACAGAACGCGCGACGTTCTTATCCGGAGCGAAACTGGTAGTGGGAAAACGCTGGCTTATGCTCTTCCTTTGCTTCATCAGTTGCTATGTGAATGTGATAAGTCTCCTATTCAGCGTCACGTGGGGACGATAATCATTGTTTTGTGTCCTACGCGAGAGCTGGTGCTACAAGTCACCGATGTGTTCAATATTCTTACCAGATGTGCGCTTTTTTTGACTGTCGGTGGAATTTATGGTGGGGAAAACAGACACAAGGAGAAGGCAAGGCTACGTAAAGGGCTTCCTATTCTGATAGCGACCCCTGGAAGGCTTCTTGACCATTTAAAGGCAACGTCGTCTTTTTGTGTTGACAGAATGCAGACTCTTGTCCTAGATGAAGCTGATAGGCTTTTGGATATGGGGTTTGAACAGACCATTAAGGATGTTATGAGAATACTGCTTGACAAGACGGAGAACAGAAGGCGAGCTTGTTGTGAGGCACCTGAGACGAATAACGAAGAATATTCTTTTAAGCGCATCTTGGTATCCGCAACGATAACTGCGGCCCTTGAGAGACTGTCACATTTTGCACTTCGAAGAAACGTTGTTCGAGTGGGCGAAACACAAGATACATTCCATGTTCCATCTTTACTGCGTCAACATTATACATTGGTGCCAATCAAGCATCGACTCGCCACTTTAATTAGTTTTCTTTCTTCCCAATTGGATGCCGGTGCAAAAAAGATTATTGTTTTTGTCTCTACTGCGGATAGCGCCGAGTTTCATTATTGTCTTTTTTCAAGGCTAAAGTCTCCTTTTTTTCGTAGGGCTAACAAGGGAAACAACTCACATTACGGTGTCTCTGGGCAACGCGCGCGGCGCTACAGTGTGAAAAAATTGACTGAAGAGGCCAACAGGCATGTGAATTACGGGACTGACGACGTCGTTACGTTTGACGATGCTTCAGAGAGCGAAGGTGAAGATGAGGCGCTATCACTTTCTGATACAAATGCCTTTTTTGACGCTAACATGTTTAAATTACACGGGAATATGTCACAGGTTGACAGAGCCTCTGTCTTTAGTGCCTTTAAACAAGTTGACGACACTACACAAGGCTCTGCAAAAGGTGTTCTGTTATGCACTGATGTGGCGGCGCGTGGGCTTGACATGCCACGAGTAGATTGGATTGTGCACTACGACCCACCAACAGACCCGGCATGTTACGTCCACCGCATTGGGCGCACCGCTCGCATTGGCAACGTTGGGGACTCTGTGTTGTTTCTTATGCCGCACGAGGCGGAGTACGTTTCATACTTAAGTAACTTTATTGCGAAGAAAAACAACTTGCCTAACGCGGGGCACAGCAGCAATCTTTCTTTGGTGATGGAGGAGAAAAAATACGAGTCATTTTTATTTTATCTGACAAAACTTGACCCAAAATCAAATCATATGTGGATGCAAAGCACGGCAACTCTTGAGCGCGCTATCAGTCACCTTGTAATGGGGCGCGAGGGGAGTCAACAGGAGGTGTATGATGAAGGGGGTGCAAGAAATGATGATCTTACGCGACTCGCTTTATTTGCATATCAGTCGTACATACGGGCATACGCCGGGTATCCCAGGGAGCTTAAAAAGCTTTGCTTCAACACGGATGCTCTTCACCTTGGCCACGTGGCACAGAGCTTTGGTGTTGACAAAAAACCAAGCGAAGTCAGGGCGCGGCTCCTAGGCCTTATACGTGAGGACAGAAAGGTTGCACGGGATGCGTGTTCATTCACCGCGGAGGAGGGTGGAAAAGTGGAGGGCTCTCGGCCGCGAAGGAGGCTCCGAGTTGAGGTTTCACACGATGATCGCTACCGTAGTATGGTTGTGCAGAAGCAGCGCAGAGTGACGCGCGATTGGTACGAAAGGAAAAAACATTCAGCATCGACCCACAAAGCTCTTCAATTTACAGAGTTTGATGCGTAGTCATGACACACTTGAAGGGAGAGAAATAAGGAGGGTGGGAGATGGTGTTTGTGAAAGTAAATATTACAATACGTTTAAATCAAGGATTAGAAAAAGGCAATATAGCATATTTAGTATTAAAATTTGTATTATTTTTTGTTATTATTTTATATGTTTTTTTTTTTTTTATTTTGTTTTGTTTTGTTTTGTAGCTATGTCAAGAATGTCTGTTTTAATATTTTTATCTTTTTGCAGTTGCATTTTCAAAATTAACTCTACAAGAAAAAAAAAAAAAAAAAAGAATAGAAAATAAAATAAAATAAAATAAAAAATATGTCGTGATAGTGAGGGCAACTGTGCGCTCTGTGTG
>JAWVMR010000292.1:0-10037 GCA_036321205.1 Trypanosoma caninum | reverse complement strand
AAAAAAAAAAAAAAAAAACAATTTATTTGCATAACATTTAAAAATCAAAAAAATACATCGTAAAAAAAAAAGACAAGAATAATTGAAATATAACATCCCGACAAAAAAAAACGTCATGACATATACATACATACATACATATACGTATACATCTACGTATACATATATATACACACATATATATATATACATACATTCATGCATATCCTTAGTGCACATAAATAAACAAAAGCACATAAAAGCAAGTCGAAAAAATAACAACAATAATACTTTTGTTATTTAAAAGTCGCACAAAAACAAAAAAAGCAATACAAGAAACAAACAGACAAATTGAAAAACAAAAATACATACATATATATAAATATATATATATATGTATATATATATATATATGAATATGCACCTATGTATATTTCTATTTATATCTAGACCAAATCCTTACAAAAACACAGACATTCTCAAAGGTTAAAACTCGGATGACATACATACGCCGACGTAATAAACTTCGCCGTTTCTTGTATTACTGATATTGCTGGCGTCTATTGCAGCCTTCTGATACAACTCCCACACAGAAATTATCTGCTCCACCAGTAACTTCCTTCTTTCCTCGACCTCAAGCTCCACCAATTTCACAACCGCCGCACACTCGTCGTCAACAACAGCAGTGGGCGCAGGGCCAGATTCAGTAAGTGAGTGGTGCGGGCACCACAAGACGTGCACGAGATACGCCGGGCAAAATGGCATGCGGGAAGCAAATGCGAGGACGTGGGCCGCCCTGCCGCTGCTGCACCCCTCGCACGCCGCAAGAATCCGTTCAGCATCCCCAAGCGCAGAGAGCGTGGGGTTTTGTAACGCAAGAAATGGGTCACGCTCAATCGCAACAGCCAACACGACATTCAGCTTTGGGTGAAGCAGCGCTGACTGCAGGTCGCTCTCGCACGAGCTGCTCCCCTCCTCACGACCGCTGCTTTGGTACGCGTGCAGCAGCTGCTCAGTGCTACAGGCATCCGTCACGACGCTCTCAGAATTGTGCACAACAGCAGCTGGAGCTTCATAATTTGTGTTTACCAGCGCGTCATCTTTGCCGTCTTCTCTCTTCGCAAGCGCCTCTTCCCGTCGTCGCAAATCTTGAAGTAATTTAATCTCCCTTTCAATGGACGCTTTAGTCTCAAGCTCTTTTAAAGCAACCCCACGTTTATGCAAATACTCAAGCCTTTCTGCTTCTTCATTAATGGACGCCATATGTTCCATTTTCCTGAACAAATATTCACGCTGCCGCAAAATTTCGACAGCAATCACCTCATCCCAAATAGGGGACGCCTTGCTTTCCAAATTTGCAAAAATTACCTCTCGCTTCTTCAGTTCCTCCAACCACTCAAGTTCCTTCTCCAACTCTTTCTTCTCACGTTCCTTTTCTCGCCACTTGACGTCATGGTAGCTTTCCGCGCTCAATGCCATTAGACAAAGCCACATTTCCGCCTCTTCCGCAATAATATCATTGTAACCTTTCTCCCACATATTCTCATTCTTCTTCTTTAAAAAAACTATCGCATCCTCTCTTACGCACAGCGACGCCTTGTAGTGTTTCCATGCTATTCTGCCATCCTCTTTGTATGACTTCTCAGGAAAACTTTCAGGCCATGAATCCAAGGAGACGCCAAAATTCGACCGCACATTGGTGCTAGGAATGGCCCTTTTCTCTCTATAGGTGCTCCTAACCGACTTCCGCTCCCCAACAGGCTTTGTCGGTTTGATGCTGGTTTTATTGTTACCAAAATATGGTGGCAAAGGCATCCCAAACGGACGTTTATTTTTGAACCAACCCAATAAAGGTGTTAACTCCTTTTCCTCCTCGGACATAATAGTCTCACGACCATCTTTATACATTGGCAGTAACTCTGACGTTTTTTTAAATACAAAATCCTTAAGACGCCTCTGTATAAGCCATGCAGATGATTGCATTTCAATCGCATAACACATCCGTCGCCTGCTTTCTTCACGCTCACACGCATTCCGAGCTTCCTCCTCCATTAGCTCAATGTCTCCATCAAAACATAATGAAAAATGCTGAAGATAATCCACCCACAAGTGAGTCCACTCACGCTGCTCAAGAAAAATAAGTTTATCTCGTTCAATAGACTCCTCTCTAGTTATGACAAGCAAAATAGCCTCCTCTTCTTCTATTGTCATTTCACAATGTTTTTTTAATGTCCTAACTTTGTTATTCGTTGTCAAAATCTTTCCTTCTTTTTCAACATCACTGCAAGCCACCCGCGAAAAAAAACTACTCATCACTAAAGGATACTGACGTCTTTGTAACACGGGGTTGTACGGACTTGGTGGCTCCAAAGGTTCCCAGTTAATAACTGCCGGCTGGTCCCATGATGGAAGCTTCAATAATGGGCATCTAAATTCCTTTGATGCAACGTTGGCATGCTGCGTTCCAGACTCATGGGACCGAATTGCTGGTAAAGGAAACATAATGTGTTAATCTGCTCAAATATATAAATATAAATTGATACATACACATATATATATATATATATATATATATATATAATGTCAAAAAATGTATATATATAGATATATATTGGTTGAATGTACATATACATATAGTATACATTGTAACGTATGACAACATATTACACAAAAAAAATATCTCCGTGTTTGAAGGGTGAAAATAATTTTAAAAAATGACAAATTTTCAATCGCAAAAAAAAAAAGATTTTTCTTTTATACCAGCGTTGCTGTTCTTCTCTTTCCTTTTCACATTTTATTCTAGAAAATAATTTTTCCTCTCCCCCGTTCCACATTCACAGATTCCACCACCCTCCACGTACACAGAAACCCCCCCCCCCAAAAAAAAAAAAAAAACACAACAACAACAACAAAACAAAAACAAAAACAACAAAAACACACACACATATAAAAAAAAGAAAGACTCCCAATTGCATCACAACCTACTAATTTCGGCCATCAATACGCATACATGCATAATAATTACAAATAGACTGATGTGTCGTACAAGTTGTTATCGTCGAAACGTCAAAGGAACACCATTCCTACCTAGCGCGGTTCGCCTAGACCATAAATTTTGCATAAAGCCATACCCCGTCATGGTCGGTTCAGACTGCGCCCAAAAATTTGGATCATCCCCCATGTTTGTAGAGCCATCAGGACGATGACGAGCTCGAACGCGCAGATCAGACGGCTTTTTAGCGTGATAAGCAAGAACTGCCTCAATTTCCTCATCTGGCGGGGCAGCCGGCTCCAAAATTCCACGAGATTCATAGAATTCCTGCACTTGAATGTCCCACTTTGTCTGAAAAAACGTCACAGCAGAAGGGTCAGCCATAAGCACCGCGTCAACCTCACGAAGAGTTGCTGCTGTTGCTGGTGGAATTCCCACGCGGTGAAGTGCATGCAGACGATAGTTACTGCGTGCGGCAAAGCATTCCTCTGTGTCGTCCACCAATGGCACAACGCTATTCACACAGCCATGCTGCTTAAACAACATGCATAAATGACGCGTCGTGCCAGCATCTTCGGTCGGCAAGGGCGCAATATAAGGCAGAACAACATCACCTTTCTTGTCAGCACCAAGCGAATTAACCACCGCGCCATTTGCAACTAATACAGGAGCACTATTCCCACTGCCAGGGAGGTTCACCACCATGTAATTAATAAAAAAACCCCTCCTACTTTGCTGATCAATATCAGCAGGAAGACGATACGGGTAGTCTGGGGAGGCAATAATGAGCGTGTACCATTCAGCACCACCGCCGGCGCCTTCTCTCTTGCCATCCCACTCGGAAAAAAAAAATATAGAGGGCGCGTGCTGCAGGTCCGTAAGTTCAATGTAATTTCCACAATGTGCAGTCATCCAAAAATTGCGCCGGTTCAGCTCAGTAACTGGTGGCGGTGGCGGGAGTGGCTCGCCTGTTTCTTCGCACCGGCGAGCACGTGTGGCATACGTGCCAGGAAATACAACCGACAAATTCACTTCCTGACGCACGTGTGGCAAGTAGTTCGGCTGGACCTCGTGCTTGCGAAGATATTTCAAAGAGCGCTTGCGGTGGTTTTTCCAGGACACCGAATCGGCGCGCGGCACGAGTAGACGGTGGTCCTCCTCTGGAATCAAAGGGTAGGATGTCCGTTCAAAGTCGGCAACGCTCCAAAATAAAAAGAAATCCGGTGGTGGTGTTATGTTAAAAAGGTGTGGAGTGTCTAATTCGTTCTCGTATACTGGGTACTGGAACATAAAGTCGCTCAAAACCGTTTTTTCGTACGGGTACTGAAAGTCGTGGAGCGCCTGCGGTCGCGGTAGTTTTTCAATCTGCCGTGCCTTGCGGTCCGCCTCGCGCTGCTCCCGCGTTCGTGCGTCTTTTGTGCTCACTTTTGTCTTCCACCCTGGAATATGATAAGAGCGCAGCGAAGGCACCGCAGCCATTATGCATCTTGCGTGAAGCGAATAACAAAGCCGACGCATCTCCAAACCCCAGTAAAAATAAATAAATATATGTATAAATTTACGGGTTGTTGTGTTTTTCTCTTCAGAATAAAGAGCCTGCACGCACCAAAAACTATATAAGAGCACTAAATGACAACCCCAACCCTCACCACCACCACCACCCGCCCTACACGCACACACACACAGCACTCTTTCCAATATATATGTATATATATATGCCGTAACCAACCCCCACCCTAGCCCCTACAGCTAGTTGACCCAAACTAAAAATAAATAGAAGTATATAAGAAAAAGCAGAATAACAAATAATAACACAAAAACAATAACAACAATAAAAAATAAAATAAAATAATTAAAATATAAAAAAGTTTTCGTTTTTTTTTAGCAGTTCTTCTTGTCCTCCACCCAAAAATCCACACCCAATGAGGTTTCACAGTATATATAGATAGATATAAATAGATATAAACTTACTTTACCTAATTCACACATTAAAAATAACTGGTAGAAAAAAAAAAACAATAAGCAACAAAACCACTATATATATATAGAAAAAAAAAAAAAGCACTAACCACAGACAGACACGTATACACACACAGACAGACAAATGCAATTTACTCATTGTTTCTTAATCTTTTTTGCTCCCGACATTTATTAAAAAAAATATCGCGATAGGATTTCCCTTTCACTTGTCGCTGAAGAAATTCACAGGTTTCTGTGTCCGCGTGAAAATCACCCGCAACCAAAACTGACGACGACTCCGATGTGCGCCTGCGACGTTCAAAATCCAAAAGCTTTTGCAGTCTTCTCGAGCCATGTTCCTCGCGGAACCTCCGCAAGTACTCACTGTGAGTCTCGGATCGCAGCTCAGAAAAAACGCGCTCCTCCAACGCAAAGATCGAGTCCCTGTCGTCTGGATCAACGAGAGAAAGTGCCTCATCCTCAAACTGTTTAAGCCGCACATAGTTCTCATAAACGTTTTGCTCAATAAAGTGATTAGACCTAAGCCACCCGTCACACTCGGCAAACTCAGCCATTTTAAGCTGGTACTTTTTGTATGCTTCATCATCAGAGTCGCCGCAGTACTCCCTGAGACCAGCAGGGTACTCTAAGCAACTTGAGTGCGACTCGGGATCAACTGTATCCACAAATGTAATGCCCATCTGTGCAACAAACTCATGCAGGGACATATTATATGCGGCATTTCCATGGCGGCGGTATTGAGCCTGTTTTAACTCTACCTCGTGCAAAGGCAGTGGTGTGATTTTCTTTGCTAGCAAAAAGTCAAATGTGTCACCCAGCAAGGCCTTGTTGGCACCAGTCTGAATGTCACCGGTAGATTCATGTGTCACCTGGTCCCCCATGTAAAAAATTTCACAAAAATCCCACTATTGAACCACCTTTTTTATACATATAAAATTCTCTCCTTCTCAATGTCCATAATTAATAATGAAAACAACGGAACAAAATTAAATACATACCAATAACGATACTAGATATAAATATAGATACAAATATAACAACGGCAAAACATCAAAAAAAAAAATAATAATAATAATAATAATAATAACAATTAGACCACAATACCAAGTAAACACCTCAAACAAGCTTTATCTGAATTGGTTAAACAACAAAAATTCCGTCAGCAAAAAAACTCGCTCCCCGCCCCCTTCCCCAAGCCCCAAATTATCCCAGCGACAAACCAGCAAACGTACAGCTAAGAAGATAGAACTATTAAAACAAACATGTACACAAATCAAAATAGCAGACAACTAAAAAAGAATTTGTATGACTGTTAAGAAAACAGCTCATCTAATAGCGCATCCTTTTGACACCCACGAGTTCGAAGAAATGCAAACAAATCAGTTTGCTTTTTCGCCAACCTCGCCATCTGAGAGTACTCGGCAAAAACATCCTCTACAGAATTCTTTTCTGATCCAAAGACAGGTGATGAGAAAACATAAACCACGGGTAAAAACCAATCAACATTCGCGCCTTTTTCCTTAATGGCGTCTGATATCAGGTGAGGCGGCGTTACAAGTGACGCTTTCAACACACAGCCAGGTTTTGGCCAGTACTGCTGCACGTCCCAGTAGCATTTTAAACGCTCCTCTAGCGAAACAAAGCGCAGACCACATTGTGTCTGTCCCTGAAGAATTGCGCTCATCTCTTCATTGCCACCATTAAGCAACGACTGTAAAGAATTCCTAGAATCAGGAGACAAGTTATAATGTTTATCATGGCTTGCAATAGAAAATAGCGTCATAACAACACGGCGTCTCACAATTTCATTGTACTGAGTAAGTGCAAAATGTTCATTAAATACTTTTATCAACATAGGGATAAGCTGCCCAGCCACAAAAGACTCGTCCTGGAGCTCCTTCTCAAGGTAGTCATATATAATTGGATCTCCAGTCCAGTAAGCGCACTTTTGCAAAAAATACGACACCTCGTCCAAAAAAAGATGGGCGACCCGGCGTTGTTCAACCATAACACAATCATTTACAGTCACCACAATGTGGGGAATGTTTGGAGGAGATATGAGCGAACGACCACCACTTTCCAGTACTGCCACCTGCAAAATTGGCAAAAGTGTGGAGTCGTTTGGGAGAGCCTCGTCAAGCGTCGCAAACAAATTCAGCGCTACCACCTTTCCCGTTGTATTTGCTTCGTCATCGTGTATAAACCAGTCGTAACTTTCCTTCGGTCCATAAATAAATAGCTTTACTGGAATGGCGTCTGGTACTTCATCTATGCAATACAACTCCCTATCGATACTCTCATAGTATGCACGTTCCGTCTCGGAAACAGTATCTAACGACGGCGGCATCACAACACCTGCCGACCGTTTCAAAGGCAATGCCGTCTGCTGGACAAACTCTCCAGAGTCATCAAGATGCCACCATGTCACGGCCCCGCGTTGAGAAAGACGCGTTGCGTTGTCGCATATTGCACCATCCTCCAGAAATGAGGGCCACAGAAGCCTATCCGCCAATATTGGTAGCGATGGACAGCTAAAAGGGTCGTCCCTGTGGAAAAACTGCAGGTTCAAAATATCTGGGGCGGCGACATCATCCATAATTTCTTCAGCCTCACTAATTCCCGTCTGCGCGTCAAATCTCTCTTGCTCCCGTGGCCCTGTATCACCATGTTCAAACACCTCACTGAACGAAGAGATGAGTTGGTGGTAATCTGGGGACTCCATGCGGGTGCCTGGACCAGCCCAACCCGCCTTAAAAGCCAATTTTGGTTTGGGAAAAACGTTCCAACGCTTGTCTGTCACAAACTTTATGCCGTCTTCACCTACGGTCTCATGTACGTCAGCGCTGCAACAAAGGCCAAGACGACAGGGAACACTTTGATCAAGAAAACGCAACACATCAACATCGCGTTCAACCGGGTGTAATGATTCCTTAATTTTTGGAACAATGATGCAACGCCACTTACGCGACACGCCAGAAAGTGGGCAAAGCGAGGGCAACGGCACACGTGAAAGCACATCGCAAAGAGGGTAAACTCTCAGCCCATGATAATAAGCACCAGCACAATCTGCAATCTCGGTCATTACAATTCCCCCTTGTTACAATAAACTGCATAAAAATACATATATTTATTTATTTAGTTTTATTAACAATAATAATAATAATAATAATAATAATAATACTCCCAAACCAAACCAAAAAAACAATTAATGCCCAAACAATTAAATTTATTTCCTCTCTCAATCACTATACTTCAAAAAACTTTCCTATCTTTTGTTAATTACACAAACTCAACTTTTTACAAAAGTATTCGTTGCTTAATAAAGTGAGCGCGTTGTTACTCTTTGCTGCCCATACATTAACGCCCTACTGCCACAAAATATTGCTTTTTGCGCTACCCCATTGTGCGCTGATTTGTTTATTCTTGGTTTAAATACACCTTTAGTTCCTTCACGCTCACGTTGTGTATTATTCCGCTTCTCCTGCCCCTCTTGTTGCTTTTGTTTCATCGCCTCTTTTTCTGCAGTGGAACGTTGGGCCGCACGCTCTGCCTCCCTCTCCGCCTTCCGCCGTGTTGCGTAAGACAACATGATGGCCGTCATGTGTTCTCCCTCCTCCTTCGCACACCGCCGCGCGATAAGGCGGGCAGCGCGTTTCTGCTGCTGCTGGGCGCGCTTTGTCCGGCTAATCTTTTCACGCCGCTCCTTGCGACGCTGCGAACGCGTCTTCATTGGGTCACCGCCCCACGCAAGACGATTTCCACGCATTATAATGCGTCCCACGAATCCTATATAAATAAATAACTATAACTACCACTAAATATTTCCAATATAGCAACAAAAGTTAAAAAAAAAAAAAAAAAAAAAAAAAAAAAAAACTTTATAAATATATATATATATATATATTTATTTATATATTTATTTATTTATTTATTTTAGTTCAATACATTCCACTTTGTGGGCTTAACAGAAAATAAATCCTAATTGATGCAATAAACCAAAAAAAAAAAAGAAAAAATGTGGTATAATGCCACGATCAAACAAACCAACGATACTGCGTGACCCCCACACAAACTCTGTCCAATCAAAGATTAGAGCACACCGCCTCTTCAGTTCATTTTCTCTTCTTATTAGCCTTTTTGCTCCCTTTTCTTTTTCCTCAAAAACAAACCAATCAAAAAAAAAAAAAAAAAAAGAAAACATGCCTACTTGATGCGCCGCTTTTTTGGTTTATTTTTGCGCCCGCAACGCGCAACAAAATATCCAGCCTCGTATCCTGCGTTATAGTAAGCAAGCACCACGCGCCGTATGTCAGTTGGCATCCCACGCAACGCATCCTGCTGTTGAGGAACAGGCCCCTGTGAAACAGCAGCTTTGCAAGAGGCAACTTTATTTGCGGGTCGCGAGTCCGGCGCAGTAGAGACAAGTGAAGAAGACGCAACCGACCCAACGCTGCTACCAGCCACTGCTGAGGAAATCACAGTGCCATCATCTGACGACGCGGTAAAGTCCCTCTCAGATCGCAAAGTCAAATCATCATCTTCCTCGTTCTTGCTCTTTTCTAGCTGCGCGTTCCACAGGCGAATGAGGTCGGTGTCGTCCCACAAACATTTGTCATCCCTCCCACACTTGTAAACAATTGAGCCTCCCTGTAGCGTGCCATTGCTCTTCTTGAA
The DNA here is from genome assembly GCA_036321205.1 of Trypanosoma caninum. NCBI lineage: Eukaryota > Euglenozoa > Kinetoplastea > Trypanosomatida > Trypanosomatidae > Trypanosoma > Trypanosoma caninum. The sequence goes on along the minus strand of JAWVMR010000292.1, from coordinate 412 downwards.
ACCCCGCTCCATCAGAAAAGACTATTAAGTAGAGACTAATATATATCTATATATGTATATGTATATGCGTGTGCGTATTTGGCGCACCCACTATTCTTTTCTGTGCACTACGAAATTTTAGCACTCCTCCACCTCTCCATCAAAGCAATAATAAAAAACAATAAACCCACCAAATCTTAAAAGTAAAAGCAACACAAACAATAATAATAATAAGCTTATCCTTACATAAAAGACACTCAGCAAAGCAATTAACATTAAATATATATACTATTTATCTCTTTACTTTTTTTTTTTTTGTTTAATATAAAAAAAAAATACAGCATAAATATAAATCTAATAACAAGACAGTATATATATAAAAAAAATAGATACTAGTTTGACAACATTGTGACTCGCTGATGACTAACGACAA
>JAWVMR010000291.1:0-11220 GCA_036321205.1 Trypanosoma caninum | reverse complement strand
TTTTTTTTTTTTTTTTTTTTTTTTCCCCCCCCCCCCCCTTTTTTTTTTTTTTTTTTTTTTTTTTCAATAAAAACGCATGTCATGTTCAACATCACCCCCTCCCCCTCTCCACTCGTAGTAATTTAATAAAAGTTCCCTTATTTTTTTTCTTTTTTTTTACCTACAAAAACCGCTATTATGTATATATACATATACATACGTAAAAAAAAAAAAAAAAGGAGAAAAAGAAACGCATGCGCAGTACAACATTTACTGCTTAAGTGCGGAAAGAATATTATGACGGACTGTCAACATATCGCGTGCAGCTGCCTTCAGGTCGCTTTGTTTCAATTTCTCAACTCTCTCAAGCTCCTTGTCAACATATACCGCGCCAAGCTCGACAAGTTTCTCAGCAATGCGTGGATAAAGCACGGCGGCATCCCCAGACATTTCAGCTGCCTTTGTCTTAATATTTTCAAGCAACTTCTTCTTCTCAGTTTCGCTCTCTCCATCGCTTATCAGCTTACGTAAAAGATCTGTAAGTTCACTGTCCACACCAAAGTCGTCCGGAAGATCACCAGAGTACAGACGTTTTTTATTTGCATGTTTGTTGACATAATCTACAAGTCCCTCATAGTCGCGTGCATCAACACGCTGTGGTGAACCCTTATCTCCCTTCGGCAAAAACAGAACAGTCGGATAACCGTTAATCTCGTAGTCCTTCTTCACCTCTTTGTTAGATCCGTCTGCGGCATCCAGTTTTGCAATAACAAGATCCTTTTCGGCACTGTACGCCTTGGCCAGTCTCTCATAAATTGGGTGAAGTTTCTTGCAATACCCACACCATGGTGCATAGAAAAGAACAAGGGCATCTTTCGTTGCGTCCAAAGCAATACGCTTAAAGTTTATGTTATTGAGCTCAATGGAATATGTCGGCTGGCGGACAACTTTAAGTCCAAGACCCGCAACGCGGCTGTTGAGAAACATTATAAACGAAACAACATCACGGCCGTTGTTGTACGTCTCTGGCTCCAACGACCCGGCAGGAAAAAAAAGGATTGTAGGATAACCGCTGATGCCAAATCGAGTAGCGAGTTCCTCGTGTTGCGTTGCGTCCACCTTGCCTATAATGACTTTGCCCTTTTCCCGTAAGGTCGCACGACCGAGCGCCGCTATCTCTGGCGCGAGCGACTTGCAGTGCCCGCACCACGGCGCGTAGAACTCCACGAGAGCCGGCTGAGTCTTCCCGACCTGCTCGTCAAAAGTCGTAGCGGTGAAGTCGATGACGCCTTCCATACTGACCGAAGGGTCATCGCCGTCTGCTGCAACGCCAACAATCGCCACTGCCAGCAAAAAGAAAAACACAAACAACAAAGAGCAATGTGACATATTTTCTTTTTTTTTTTTTTTTTTTTTTTTTTTTTTTTCTTTCCTCTCTCTTTTATTTGCTTATTTTATTGATTATTTAGGTTAGTTTGCAGTGTAATATTAATATGACTAGCATTATTATCGGTTTTTTTTTTTTTGTTGTTGTTGTTTTGTTTTCATTTGTCACAATAATTGTCGCAATTTTATGAAAAAAACAAAGCGCAAAACAAAAAACAAAAATACACTGTTTTCTTTTTTTTTTTTTATTGGCATATATATATATATATATATATACGTGTTGTATTAATAACAACAGCAAGATTTACCAATGCTGCATTGCCAACAACAACAAAAAAAAAAAAAAAAAAAAAACATTTTTTTTTTTAAAGAAGCATTATCTTTTCATCCTTAACCATTTTTTTCCTTGTTTTTTTGCTAATGTGTATTAGTGTGGTTTTTGTTATATCTCCTGCCTCCTACATTTTTTGCTGCTCTTTTTTTAATAATAATAATAATAATAATAACATATACCACACAAAAAAACAAATATACTTCCATTTCTCATTTTCCTTTTTTTTTTTTTTTTAATTATTATTTATTGTTTGTTTTCGCTGCAGTTTTTTATCTTGTTTTTCTCAATTCTCCATCGCGTGCAGTACGCAACGAAGATAATGATGGTGATGTTGTTTTTGCAGCTTCCACCGCCTCCGCCAACGCACCCGTTTGACCCCGTAATTTTTGCATCTCCCGCATCGACAATCGCCGCTCCTCCTCCGGCACAAGACGCATCAAACCAAACATCACCATCGTTAGTATCATTAGCAAAACAAACGGATTCATTAAAATCTGTCCTAAAGTATATTGCACACGAGGAACGTAGTACGCATGAACATCTAAAAATGGAATAAGAGCTGCAGATGAATCATCTAGTGCAGTTCCTCTTGTAGGCATCAAAACAGCATCATTGGTGTATGTTCGAATAATTGGCGTAACAATGCCTTGAGACGTTTTTTGCGTTATATCTACACGAACAGTTGGGTAGATATAATCTGCAAATTCAGCGTGAAGATGATATGTACCATATGGAACGTCGTAAATTACAAAAGAACCATCAGCTTTTGTTGGTACACGAAATGTGTGTTCAGCGTTACTCAACACTACCTCACCACCCTGCACAAGCAACAAGGGATCATTAAATACAAGATAGCTAGAAAAATCTTGATGATATAATAGGCGACCAAAGTAAGCTACACCCTTCCATTGTTCATTTTTTCCCCTATGTTGCCCCTGTACATTTTCCTCGGATATCGCACTTGAGTACAAAACATTAAAGTACACAACATAAAAAAAACCAATCAGGAAAAAAACAATAAAATTACTTTGACATTTCATCGCTATTGTCAATCTTAACTCCACACGCTCCCCAAATATATAAATAAATAAATATATATATATATATACGTATATAGCGTCACCTTTGCCTTAATTTTTTCTTTCTTTCTCTTTTCTTTTTTTTTTTTTTTTCTTTTCTAATTGTTTGTTTACCTTCAAAGCTAATACCTTTTCCAATAGACGCAAAAAACAAAAAAACAAAAAAAGCAACCACTATAAGCTAAACTGTAATAAATATATATATACACACTTATATAAACAATAAAAGCCAACAGTTACAAATTTTTATTCGTGGTTTAAAAATAAAAATAAAAATAATTTTTTTTTCTATTTGGTTTTTCTAAAAGATTATTTATTACAACTGTAAGCAGCTGATTGCTTAAATTATAAAAACAACAATACCGGTAATAATAATAAAAGTAAACAGTTGCCAAAAAAAAAGTTAAACTAAATCACATTTATTTATTGGTACCATCTAGTACTTCTTTTGACCTCAATTGCCAATAATATACCCATTTAACTCAACAATAAATAAAATAAATCAATTGTCTTTTTTTTTTTTTTTGTTTTTTTCTCTTTCTTTTTTTTTTTGTTTTTTTTGCTTCACTTCTCGGTAGAATTGATTTAAAATATATATATATATATATATATATATATGTTTTGGTTTACCGAATAACTAAAACAATAAGAACTACCAAAACAATTACAAGAACAACTATGCAGACAATCTTTTTTTTGTCACTTGCAGAATCCAACAGCACCGAAATTTTTTTTATTGCCCCATCAAGACGCATCTGTGCCCTCGTCATGCCGCTATCAATATCCTCAAGCACATGTTCCTGCGTTTTCAGCTCATCGCCAATGCCCACCGCCGTTTCCTTCACGCGGCGCACTCCAGAGGCCAGTCGGTCAATCGCCGCATCATCTGCCTGAAAGTGCTGCCTCTGCGTCTCATGCTCTTGCAGCAGAAAGTTAGTGTTCTCCCACTGGCTTGATGGGTCGCCTTGAAGACAATCGTCTCGCTGCGCTGCCGCGTTTCTAAGTCTCTCTTTCATAATTTTGGTGCGCAAATCAAGCGCTTTGTTAATGTCCCGCTCCCAGGCGCGTGTTTTTTCTGCGCGCGCCTGCAGTTCCTCTGTTGAAATCGGAAACAACTCCGGGTGGTCTATCGCCGCGTCCAACGCCACACGCATTTCCCCCACCACCTCGCTGGCGGTGTTGATCAGCTCCAGCAGCTCGTCCTCTGCGATCACCGACGGGCGCCTCGCCTCGCGGAATTTCTGCATCTGCACAAGCAGTCCATTCACTACCGCCTCAACCTCACTCTCCATACGCGGCCACGGGTCCTCCCCGCGACGCCCGCCACCGCCAGCGCCGCTCATACAACTAAACCCGCACAGGCAGCTACTCTCCTACATCACAAACAAAAAAAAGTTATATATATATATATATATATATATATCCGTATAAATAAGTTTATCTACAACAACCACGACAAAATAAACATGTATAACTACAACACAACAACTAAAATAAATTTGCATTTCTGAAATTTAAAAAATAATGCACATGCACCTAAGTACAAAAAACCGGAAAACACGATGCAAGATGTGTATTGTAGCAGTTGGTGAAACAGTTAGCTGCAAGTCGATCACTGCCGTTAAAATCCGCCAAATCAAAGTCGCATTTATCAAAAAGGATTTTTGTAAAGGTAGTCTTGTCCCCAGATGAAAAACGTAAAACAATGTTCGCAAACCTAAACGAACATTCCTCAAAATATACTTTCCCCGAACAGCGTAGTTCCTTCAACAAACAGCCGTCAAAACAACAACGCACAAAAACACACTCGTGAAACACGGCACCATAAAACAAGCTACGAGAAAAGTTCACATCGGTTGAACAAACCGAAATAAAGGAAATAGTAGAAAAATCACACCGACTCATACACTTCAGTTCAATGTTCTGTCTACAAAGAACAGAGTCAGACAATATAGCCTTCATATCAGCGCCGGCAAGCAGCAGCTCTGATGCCACGTAGTTCATTTTTGACGCGTCACTCGCCATAAACGCACATACCGCACCAGACAACGCGACCGGAAGATCAGCGGCGTCTGAGCACATTGAGAGCCTCCCCACCGCGGCGGCCAACGACGACGGCGGCGGCGATGACCCGCGGGAAGCGGGGGAAAATGAAGTGGGGGGGTCAAACGCCGCGCTCATGTGCGCCTCCACTTCATTTTCCCCCGCTTCCCGCGGGTCATCGCCGCCGCCGTCGTCGTTGGCCGCCGCGGTGGGGAGGCTGAGCGAAAGAGCGGCGGCCTCATCGCTAAACATCGCCTCCGACAGCCGCGACAAAAGTTGCGCGTCCTTCTCCGCGCTGCTCAGTGACGACAAAAAGGTCGCTTCGCCAGGGACATGCGCCCATCTGCACATGTGCTTTGTCAGTTGCCCGTGTGTGGCAGCAGTCATTTTCCCCACTGAGCACTTTGCTACACATAATCTCATTTCAACAGCTTTTTCTTTCTGTGTTTTTCTTTTTCTTTTTTTTTTTTGCTGCAGCGCTGTTGCTGCTCTTCGCTCCCTCTATTCGCCTTCTGGCTGCTTCTCGCGGTAAATGTGCTTCAAACGTTATTTGTTTTTAATTGCCACCTTTTTTATTTTTATTTTTATTTTTTTTAATCTTTCCACAGCCCCCTCCACTCCACCCCTAGCTGCGCATATGTTATGTTATGTTATGTATTTATGTATATATATAAGAACAAAAACTGCTAAACACATTTACATCATGCAAATAGCAATAATAGCAATAACAGTTGTCATAGTAATCAAAAATTATAGCAATAGTCTTAAAAACAAAAAAATGCAAATATATATATATATATTTCCAATTAGACTCTCAAATACAACACACATATACACACACACAAAAAAAAAAAATTATAAAATTAAAAAATTAAAAAAATTCTAATATTGTAGATCTTTTTAAACCTATTATCAAATAATAAAAAATAATAATAATAAGACGGCAGTCATAATAGTAATAATAATAATAATAATAATAGTCTAAGTAGTAATAAAGATAACTAAACAGTAAAAAGGAAAATCTTAATTATTAAACAAACTTCCACCCCATTAACACCAAAAATAAAAAACTCACAAGAATTGCCGTAGAAAAATCAACATATACATAGATAAAAATTCCGCTCACAAGACAATAAAAAATTAAAAAATCAAAAAAATAAATAAGCTGATAACAGATATACTACTAACAGCAAAAAAATAACACTATAACTGAATAGTACAAAAACAAACGAATTAAAAATTCAAAATAAACACAACGTTAATAATAATCAAAACAAACAACACCAATAACAAAAAACATTCGCAAACAAATCACCCAGCGCACCCGCTCACAAATTTTAGTTTACTTTCAAACGGGGTAATGCGCACCTTTCTGTAGGGAATTACCTCCCCATCAGACATAATGTCATCAGAAAAAACCTCCAATTCAATAACGCTCGCTTTGACATAACCCACAAAAGGTAAATCAACATGACTTCCAGTCTCCATATAAGTCATAAATTTTAATATATCAAGACGACCATGTTTAACATCATTCTTTTTAACAAATACCATGTCAAGAGAGCCTTCGTTCATTTGTGCCAGTGGTGTTAACATACATTTCTTAGTTGCATAAGGAATATTGCTAATAAAAACACTATAATGCATTCCATCAAGCGTCACCCATGGAAGTTCGTAATCATCCTCACCGTTAATTTGCTTCCGTTCTTTTGTAACTAAAAAAATATCAGGTGTCATTTGAATAGAAGCAGTAACATCACAATAATTATCAGTAGATGTGATATAAGCGTTTCTGTTGTCCTTCTTGTTACATGCTAAATCCAAAAAAGAAGCTTGTAAAATGTCAGAATCTGCGTCCATGTGATTTACACAGGAAGCAGATGCCTGACCAAAAATTGTGTTGGCCGTAAATTTACTCTTCTGAGATGCTGACATGTTAAGTTTCTGAAACTCTTCTCCGTTGCTTCCACGCCAAGGTAAATACCTCAATCGCACAGAATACGCATCTAATCCACAAATAAGCTTATACATCGCATAGGCAGTGAAACGTGCACCTCCCATCCACCTCAATTTCTCTGAACCGCGGTCAATAGTGTTGATAACACCATAACTAAAAGACATGAAAGCAATACGCCCTTCCGTTGTCTCTGTATTCTTCGCATTAATAGTAGTCGTGTCTACATTGTTGTTCTCCCTCTCATTTACTGCCGCAACACACTGCATCCTCATGAGATGTTTGTCACATGAGCGAAGATGCACCAGCGAAAGAATACTTTTTTTGACGCTGTGGACGTTAAGTGACTTTGCCATCCCACAACCACTGCCGGTAGGAATAAGTGCAATCAACGGAAATTGAAACTCCTCGCACAACGATAAAAAAGTGGTTTGTTCTTCTGAATCCACCTGATTAAAATTATCTTTCCCAATACTTTGATTTTGCAAAATCTCCTCTTGACTTTTCCTTTTATTTAAATTTGCCAAATTTAGATTAGACAAATTACCCACATTTTCCTCAAGACATTTGTCCTCGCTTTTTTTCTCTTCATGTTCTTTATTTATAGAATATAACCCTCCCGTCGTTTTGCCATCCATATTTTTCTCCCGTAAAATATTTTCCCTCCTACGATATAAACCATTCACAGCCTCATGAACCATCCCATCACCACCTGCAAGAACAATAACAGACTCGTCACCAAACTCATTAGAGGTGTCTGATATATATTCTTCACAGTGAAAACGGTATTTAGTCACCAACATATGCACCTCATGACGAGAAAAATGTAAAACAGGGAAAACCTGCTTTGTTGTTGTAGTAAGAGCACTTCCTGAACCAGACACGGGACTGGCAAAACAGTAAAGTTTCTTAACGCCAGATGGATATACACTACGCAATATACTTTGTACAACTTGTTTCAATTTTTCACTGGCTCCTAATTCAAAAATAGAAGAAAACTCAACTGTTGACACCTGCAATGATGAGCCTGACATCCGCTTTAGATAATGCAGATAATATACACATCTTTGTAGCTCTGTCGATTTATCGGTTGTTTGGGTTGGTATCGCTGATATCACACGCTTTGAAGCGGCAGTAGAAGAGAAAAAACGGCTATGTGTGCTGTCGCCAAAAATTGTCAAATCCCTCTGACATCTTTTATATATCATTTTTCCCCAATTTTTTGGAGAAAGCTTTAAAAAATAAGAAACCAGGCTTTTTGATATGGTCCAAACATTTTTTTTCTCTGCCATGTCAAAAAATAAAGGTCGTTGCATTCGCAACTCACGCTCTTGAGCAGTCTCAACATTTACCACTGACCACACAGAAATGTTTACCTCCTTAAATTTTCCCCGCTTGTTTCTTCGCCTCAAGATAATTGTTTCCTTTTCAAGATCGTGTATTATTGTTGCATTCTCTTGATAATACCGCATAGGAGCAACTAATAATTTATCAATAACAGAACAACCCGCATCAGGCTGCATGATTGAGTCAATAGTGGTGCATTGTCTCTTTTGGGCATTAGCCATTTTATCAAAAACTCCACAGGATGTCGTATATATATATATATATATATATATGATATGATATGATAAATTAATAGATGTTATAAATTTGGATATAGGCAGCAAGATATACAACGTAAAATATATCTGGTGTAGGAAATAAAAAGACAAAAAAAAAAAAAAAAAGAAATAATAATAACAATAATAAGAATAATAAATGTACATATATATTAAAAAAAAAAAAAATAACAACATCACAGAGTGCAGCAAATTACACAAACGAGTAAAAAATAAAAATAAAATACTAACAACAATTACTTCGTAAGCCATAGCCCAATAAAATCATAACATATTCATAATTTTTTCTACCTGCCGTACCAAAGTTCTTTCATTAGAAAAATTTGCCCCAACGCGCTCACATATCTCCCTCAGCCCAATCAACTCCATCTCTTTTCCAAGTTCTTGAATGCGGCAAAACAAAAGAGCAAGAATACAACCAAGACATGTCTCTAATAAGCTAACTGAGGTGCTAGAGTGTGTGTTCAGCAACTCGTTTGCAACAACAGCAAGAATAAGCGACAAAACATTTTTCTGAACAAACATGTCTAGTAAAGTGCTGTTAAACACAGTTTCAGAAATTGGCTCCTTAAATATAACATTACACGTTGCCAAGCGTGTGTCAAAATCATGTGCTGAGTCCTTTTCTGCATTGTCTTCCAGCGTGTGAACCAAGTCAGGTGACAACATCGCTTCCTCCTGCATCAAATGTGTCAAAATTTCTCGCAGCAATGTAACCAAACCAAAAAAAGCAAAAGTATCATCGACATTGCTCTTCATTTGATCAAGAATAATGTTTATAAGCCCTCCATTAATCATTGCATGTATGTGTGCAGGTTCCTCGCTTACCACGCAGCTGAGAGCCAATCCCGCGTTGCGTAAGACATGGCGCTCGCCGGAATGAAAGCGAAAAGTCTCAATAGCCAACGTAATGCCTTGACCTTTAGCAAAAATTTGAATCGCTTCAGTGCGTGAAGGAGAATCAGCAGCCATTATATTATATAAACAGCAAAAACCCCATTGTTGTATAGAGGCATTGTGCGAGCACTCGCTCATTATCCCCAGCAATGTCAAAACACCATCACAGTGATAAATTGCCAACCTATTTAGCTGATACAAAGATGCATGAGCCAAAACAGTAAAGGCAGAAATAAGTACTTCCTCGTTTTGTGGATAACCGTCAATAATTTCTAATATAATACCAATAGCACCAAAAGTGGCTGCGTTTTGTAGGCTGTCACGGTGCTCACGAGATGTCATCTCATTCAGCGCTCGTTTTGTTAACTTTGGCGCATGTGAAAAAGCGTGCAGTATGAGAACAATGCTATTAAAGTCAGTGTAAAACTCTTTCCACATAGAAGCACTGGCCGGTGGCATAAGAGAAGAAGGTTGTGTTAAGTATTCAACATTATTGCGTAGTCGAAGTCGCTCAAAGTTTTCATATTCAATTATTTGATCACCAGCCCCAACATTAAACACGCAACAATGCTGATTAATGTGAAATGGTTGGTTGAATACATCATCTGGTACCGCCGAGCTCGTATCAAACTTTTTATCATTCTCATCAACGTCAACAATCGGCAAGCGACAAAGTCCTAACATTTTAGACTGAAATAAATGACGTACAATAGAGGAAATAAAGATGCCGTAGCTGTGATCACCACTTTGGTGCTGCAATCCAACAAAATCCCCATTCATATTAAAAATAGGCCCACCACTGCTAAATTCACTTGAAGGATCACAAAATTCGTACTCGCATAAATTCTCTTCAACATGCTTGACTGTCTGAACAACGTAATGTCTCTCCAAACCATTAATGTGTGTAATCATCAAATGGCAATCGCCCACCTGTACAGAAGCAATGCGACTCAATAGCAAAGGAAACGGCAATGGCTTAACTGCAGAAGCAATCCGACGATTTTGCCCTCCACGTCCATAAGAAGTACTATTTCTGCTGGAAACACTAGCATGCTGGCCAGTATAAACATTGGCAGACCCTTCCGGGGAAAAAGAGACACGATTTAAAACATGAGAAGAAGTTGAGAAAAGGAGATGCAAGCTGTTACTCATATCATTTGACCCCATAGCGGCACGCCGTCTTGCAGAAAAAACAGAGCCCTCGGTAAAACTAGATTGAACACCTCCGTGACTCTGAACACCCATGTCACAAAACGTCAAGGTGTAGCCCAACTCCTCTTCCTCCTCATCCCCTGCCGCATCTTTCGCCCCAAGCTCTCCTCGGTCCTGGTCTTTGGAACACGTTCTCTCATCATCGCAATCTTTATTCCTGCTGTCAGCCCCACATTGCGATTGCTGAAGCTCGCAGGATGAGGCGCGCCTCGGCGTTGTCCTCCGCCGCAGCTGCTCCGGCAGCAAAGAACAAAAAGCGGAGCAAAAAAAAAAGTCGTCGGCGCACAGCGGAACACACATCGGCTCCACGTTGCGCCCTTGCCGCGCGGTCGTCCCGGCCACCGGCTGCTCGAGGAACACCACCGTCGCCCCCTGCGCCTTCTCGCGGGTCGGAAGAACAAACGAGGTGGTGAGCAACACGCCCACCTCGCCGCCGCCAGCGCCTTGCGCCGGTTTAGCCCCGTCCTTCATCTCTGCGCAGCGGCCCGCGTTGTGCAAAGACGGCAGGGACACAAGAATAGCAGAGCCACTTCCGTCAGAAAAGCGACAAACTGCGTGCGTGAAATCCGAAATCTTCTCAATCACTGACCATCCTTCCATTGAACGCTGCACACGGTTACTAAGAACACTCTGCTGCTGCGGAGAGAAAAACTTTGCCGCAGACATCAAGACAGAATGGTGACAAGAACAAATCCTAAAAAAAAAAAAAAAAAA
>JAWVMR010000290.1:0-19465 GCA_036321205.1 Trypanosoma caninum | reverse complement strand
CTCATTTTTATTTTTTTTATTTAAAAAAAGAAAAAAAAAATGCGTTAGTGCTTCTCCATAAAAAGCTCAAAGTGCTTCACATACATATAATAATAATCAGTTTATCAAAGTACAACAACAACAACAAAAAAATTGCAAGGCAAAAGAAAAACATATTTACAAAAATCTTCCTCGCCATACAATTTTTTGTTCTTATTAAAAATGCAAATACAAGGTAAGAGTGGTCACGAGAAGCCACTCCAAGCCAGTCCTGATAAATCTAGTATATAAACAAATAAACAAAAGCAACTGCAGTAAAAATAAATTAAAATAAATCTATATATATTATATATACATTTATTTATTTTTTGCCTTCACTTGCTCACTTTCATTTCTCTCATTTGGCTATTGTCAATATGTTAACAAATATTATTCTAAGGAAACGTGTAGCTAATCTAAAAAAAAAAACAATAATAATAATAATAATAATAACAAAAGAAATTCCCGCTCACACGGCATTGTAATATAAACGGTTTCTAAAAAATCTATAAAAAAAAAAAATAAAATAAAATACAAAGTAACAAAAACAAATAAAATATAAATAATAAAAATAAAAATAAGTGTTCAACCGCCCGTCAGTAGAAATTCCCGCTTTCCCACCTCAATATCGTTGACTCGTCTTTCACAAAACTTTGTCCTTCCATCGTTTTTATTCTGGCACATCTTTTTACCTCCCCCCCCCCCCCCCCCCCCCCCACACACACACACTTTCTCTTTCTTCTACCGTTTTTGATAATTGCTGTGAATAGCCTCTCGCATGTGGGAAACACTCTCACGCACCCTACACAGTTCCTCAGTCTTTTCCTGCAGCCGCCTACGGTTCCGCTCCAATTGCGCCTCTTCTTTTTGCCGCATGTCACGACGCGCGGCTGCACGTCTGTTGTGCTCGGCCGCGTCGCTGCGCAACTTCTCCTTCAGCTCCTCCAGCCGCTTCTTCGCGTCCGAGAGCAGCCGGCGCTGAAGCAGAACTTTTTGCCCCGCGTCCTCCGCGGCCGCCTCCGCATGGCGCATCTTCGTCGTGAGCGCCTCCTCACGCCCCAAAATGTGCTCAATTACGTTAGCCAAAAACGCAACACTTGCGGGGGTGAGAGGGGCTGCATCCTTCATGTCAACACCAAGCTCGGCACAAACAAACTGTCGACGCGCGTTACAAATTTCATTAACAGGACTCACGTAATCAGCATCGTGTTTCTCAGAGACTCCGTCGCTAAAATTAAACGTAAGCACCTCATCTTCACTATACACTCGCGCATCCTCCACTAAAGAAATTTCCCTCTGCCGCAGCTGCATGCACACACGCTCCTTCTCCCGCTCCGTTGCCTCCTCCAATGATTGTCGAAAGTCAAGTAAAAGACGCTGTTCAGCCTCCCATAAATGATGCATAAGTAGGCGACGCTGGCCTTCTTCTGCCGCCACAACCTCGCAAACACGGGCCTTTAAAAGCTCTTGTGCCTCCTTTCTAAAAAAGCCATTTAAAAGCTGCATTTGCGTAAAGATAGTCTCGCGGTGACGCACCTCTTGCTGCATAACATATGCACGACATTCTGTCTCTATATTAAAAAGACCAAAAAGTTGTCGCTGATTTTCCTCCTGTATGGCACGCTCCTTGTCATCTTGGGCCGCGCGCTGTAAAAAGCTCAATTCATTGGCTTCCACTTCCATAATATCGTGTAAGCACTGGAAAGCCCTTCGCTGAAATATTTCTTGCTTGTTTATCCTTTCCAAAGCAAGAACACGACAGTTATCTAAAGCTGCGGCAAGTTGCCACACCAATTTATCCCTCGCAGTGCGTTCCATCTCCAGTTTTTTTGTGCGTTCTAGTTTCTCTTCTGCAACAACGGACTGGCGCACAGCTTCTTTCATATCAATCCAGCGACGCACAGCATCTTCCTCTTCTGCCTTCTGTGAAACCAGTAAAAACCGTTCATCGTGTTCCTGGAAACGTATTGTGGCTTTCTGTTCAATTGCCTTTTCAACAGTCTCACGCAGCACACGCGTCTTGTGCTGAATCCACGCCGCAATCACAACCTCTGCCTCCTGCATTGCCTTTGTCAATCCACTGCGAGCCAGTGACTCCTCTTTCCACAGCAACCGGAGTTTCTCAAGTGCATCTTGTTCAATTTCGTTACGCTGTTTCTCCTTCTCCAGCATCCACTGATATCGCTGCTCCCTCTCGTCGTGCTCCTGTGCCGAAAGAAACGCAAAGGTGGCAGACTCCGCATCAGCGATGCCACACAAAAAATGAATGGCCCTACAAACCTCCGCCTCCCGTTGCCGGCAATTCATTTGTTCGACATTATAAACCTCCTTCTCGCTTTGCTTGAAGTCCAACCACAACGCACTTCGCGCGGACGTTTCCTCATCCACAATACAACATCGTGTTGCAGCCTCCTGTCGCCCAAGAGCATCAATCTGTTGACTGCGGAGGTGCAAAGTGCTCATTACAAAAGAACGTTCTCCTGCAGCGCGCCTGAGTAAATTCAGCCTCCCTTTTTTTTCTTCGGCCTCTAATTCCAGTTTTTCTCTCCAGCACCGCTCATAAAAACCGTTTCTTTCCTGCATAATCGACTCGATTTGGCGCAAACTAGACAAGATTGCGTTTTGTATCATATCTGTTTCTTCCATCCACTCTGCCAAAAGCTGCTCCCGCTGCACAGAGGTGGCCTCACAAAAACTACGCTTCTCCCTTTCGTTTGCATCCATAATATTCAACAGCTCCACGTTGCGGCTTATTATGGCGGCCCGTGCCGCCGCCTCGTGGTTTTCGCAGGCAGTGCGAAATACGGCCTCACGACTCTGCAAGACAAGCAGCTGAAGCACTCCGCTGCTCCAAACCATCAGCGCCTGCCTTTCTCTGTGTGCAAGAGCGTAAAGTCGTAGTCGCTCTTCACGTTCATGTTCGGCTACAGTAGAAAGCACAATAAGCCGTTCCACTGCAACCATTCTTTCCGCCAATTCCCTGCGCTCTACCACCATTAAGACGTCACGTTCTGTGGTTTCCTCAAACGCCAACAACAAAAGGCGCTGCTGCGTAGCAGCCAAATGAGCTATACCTCTTAGCTCATCGCCCCATTTATCAATAATACGGCGTCGCTGCCTTGACTCTTCTCTGCCAAAGTCATCCAGCGCCTTAATTTGTTTGCAACGAACATACGGCGTACTAAGAAGAAGTGTATCAAGTTTTTGTCGCTTCACCTGCGGGTCAATCCTAGTTTTATCGCAATCACACATAGTTACAAGACGACCACATGCAAGGCAGCGACTGTTGGATGTGATCTGCCAGTCGCTTGAGTTTCCACGGCATGATTCGGTCTGACTTCGACGTTTCCGATTTTCTTTTCCACCTCCCACCGAACGCTGCATGCCCTGAAAGCCTGACATATACAACACTTTCTTCCGTTGTTGTTGTTTGTTTGTGGTTGCTTCGTTTATTTTTTTTCTTTGTTCTTCTATTTCTCTCTCTCTTTATATATATATTCTTCTTCTGGTTTTTATAGCTGCTGTTCTTACTTGTTAAAAAATGTGTAAGTGCTTTAAAAGTTTGTTTTTCGCAAAATTATATTTAAAAAAATTCCGACGATGTATAAAACTGTTTTAGAATAAATAATCAAAACCAGCAAAAACAGCAACCAGCTAACTGAAACAAAATAAATCAACAACTCAAAAAAAAAAAAAAAAAAAAAAAAAAAAAAAAAAAAAAAAAAAAAAAAAAAATAAATATAAAAAAAAAAAAAAAAAAAAAAAAAAAAAAAAAAAAAAAAAAAAAAAAAAAAAAAAAAAAAAAAAAAAAAAAAAACTATAGATGACAAAAATTTTATGTTGTTCAGAGTTTACAGGTGTGGTTCCTCGCCCTTTCATTGTTGTGTCTGCACCACACTCACTTAGCCACCCAAATAAATGATAACAACCTTTGTTATTATAAATAAAACCTAATAAAGTCATCTATTTTTCACACCACCCCCACGCATCCTCCCCTGTTTTTATGTGTAAACCAAAAGTAACCTTTCCCCCCCCCCCCCTTTTTTTTTTTATACGTAGTTCTAGTTTTTCTCGTTGCATAATGTTATTCTTGTTACTACTATTATTTCTTTATTTCTTTATTTTTATTTTTTTTTTTTTTTTCGCAGACACAATAAAAACATATTGCAAACTTTACAAAGAAATAATAATAATAATAAATAATGGGATATATATACATATATATATATATATACGTAATATATATATACAAAAAAAAAAAAAAAAAAGAAAGAAAGAAAAAAATAGGCAAAAAAGTTACAAATTTACTTCAAATTCCTTTTTCCAAGCCTCAAACTTTTGTATTTGCTCAGCGTTAATGCTACTTGGAACATTCTTTACAGCATTCAAAAAATCGTTCATTGTGGTTGGCTGATTTGCAACTAACTTGCCTATTTCTGCCGCACGTCGCTTCAACTCTGTCTTGTCCATCTCTCCCATAAACCGTCGCATAGTCATCATTGCCGCGTCACGTACTAAATTTGTTATATCCGCACAGCTGTAGTGCTTCCCCTCGAGCAACTTAGACAACGCCGAAAAATCCACATCTTGGCATAACTTTAGTGTTTTGGTGTTTATACGAAACAACTCTAGACGATCCTCGAAATTAGGAAGAGGAATATATATGCGCTTTTCCAAACGTCGCCGCATAGCCTCATCAATAGACCACGGATGGTTTGTCGCCCCCAATACCATGACTATTTTGCCAGGATCGACGCCAACGCCATCCATCTGTGCCAATAGCGTCCCTTTAGCTCGACGTGAGGCCTCATGTTCGTCACCACTCCCGCGCTGACTACACAGGGCATCAATTTCGTCAATAAAAATTGTACTAGGCGCATAGTGACGTGCCATTTCAAAAAGGGCACGGATAAGCTTCTCACTGTCACCACGCCACTTACTTGTAAGTGATGCTGGAGAAATGTTAAAGAAAGTTGTATTGCACTCCGATGCAACCGCCTTGGCTAACATTGTTTTTCCCGTTCCTGGTGGTCCATACAGAAGAACCCCTTTCCACGGTCGACGGATCCCTTGATAGTAATCGGGCATGAGTACGGGGTACACGACCGCCTCCTCCAGCAGACTCTTCGCCTCTGCCAGACCAGCAACATCATCCCATGAGACGTTTATCGGTCCAAAGTGCATATCTGACTCAATAAGCATGGCAATCTCCTCCTCCCCAGCGCGTGCGTGAAACCGTGGAATATTGGGTTTCGCACCATGACGTTGCTCCCTTAAATTGCCCGTTTTTTCAGCCCGACGTCTAACCACCTTTGTCTTTCCATTGGTTGATGGAAGAAGAGGTGCAGGTCCGTTAGAGGCAGAACCAGTTGCATGTGAGCGCGCAGAAACTGTTGACGGGGTGGCGTGGTTCGCGGTTCTGCTCACACAGCTCGCCTTTAGACGTCCAGGCATTGCAGGACCATCCGGCGGCCCGAAACGATCCTTATCACCATATAAAATTTTGTTTCGTGTGCCCGAGCTGTCAAACGCGTGTTGCCGCCCCGGGGGAGGCGATGAGGAAAGTGACTCAAGTTTGGTATGCGAGATGGTGGTGCAAAACGACTGCATAGTCGCCGCACGCGCAAACTGCAGATTGCCGGTGGAAGAGTTAAATGGTAGTAGCTTTTTTCGTGCAGTCGACCCACCCGCATCCACCCTCTGTGCGCGATCAAGTCGCGCCGCGTCGCTGGGGCTCACAAACGCCCGCAACTCGTCTTGTATGGAGCGCACAAGTGCACACTCTTCCGCGATGTTCTCCCGCAGCAACTCCCAGCCGACGTGCGACTCGGTGTCTGCATAACACTGCAACTGTGTCGCAACGTCCTTCTCGAGCCCGGTGTAGAGAACCAACGCAACGTCGTAGTTGGACTCAAGTGCGTGGCGCCGCGCCAGCTGCACGGATTTTTCAAAACCTGCAAGACCACCCAATTGCGAAATCATCGTTCTACCATGCACAGTATATATATATATATTATTACCTTTGCTAAAAACGCACGCAAGCAAAACAAAAAAGAAAGTAAAAAAAAAAAAACAAAACAACAACAACAAAAAAAAAAAAAAAAAAAAAAAAAAAAAAAAAAAAAAAAAAAAAAAAAAAAAAAAAAAAAAAAAAAAAAAACTGCACATATTTAAGAAATTAACAAAAAAAAAAAAATATATGTGTATATATAAGCTTTGTATGTAAAAAAATTCTGTTAATCTATATACAAGTACATATATATATATATATATACAGCGTTTTTTTAATCCCACTAAAAACCAGAAACATTGCCACTGATACAGAAAAATACAATACAATGATACTGAAATATAAAGCGTTCAGTTTTTTTCAGCTTTTTTTTTCCTTTTTTTTTTTCATTCCCTCTCCTTCTTCACACAGAAATGCCCATTTTTTCAACCGTATAAAAAAAAAAAAATGTTAACTGCTGTTTCTCCTTTCTTTCAACTTTTATATTTTTATCCCTTTTTTATATAAAAAAATACATATATACTTGTTTTAACGTAACCTGTTTTTATTTTTCTTTTCTTTTCTTTTTTTTTCTTTTTTTTTTTTTTTTTTTTTTTTTTTTTTTTTTTTTTTTTTTTTTTTTTTTTTTTTTTTTTTTTTTTTTTTAGTTTATCGTTTTCTTTCGCCTCTATTACACCATACAGTATATATATAGATACAAACATATATACGTCATAAAACTATTTTATTATCCCGAGAAGAACAAATTAACATCAGGTATGCATTATATGCCTATTAATTAATATTTATCATTTTAGCAAAAAAAAAAGAAAAAGAAAAAAAAAAAAAAAAAAAAAAAAAAAAAAAAAAAAAAAAAAAAAAAAAAAAAAAAAAAATTTAAAAAAAAAAAAAAAAAAAAAAAAAAAAAAAAAAAAAAAAGAAAAAGAAAAAGAAAACGAAAAAGAAAAAGAAAAAACAAAGATATCGTTATTGTTATTATATTTTAACACGCTTTGACCATCACACAAATTTAATACGTAAATTAATACTCACAGCATTTATCTAGGCTAATGTATTTATTTAATATATTAATTAGTTATATATGTAAATCCAAGGGTAATTAATTAATACATACGTGCATCCATAATATATAATTCAGTAATTAATAATAATAAAAAAAACACTGCTTAGATACACACACAAACACAAACACACATACACACATACATACACACAGACATACACACAAAAAAAAAAACGCCTAGGAAAATAATAATAATAATAATAATAATAATAATAATAATAATAATAAACATCAATTTTATTTCTTTCCATATATACATATATATGTATATATATATATATATGTGTGTATGTTTTTCGTTTGTTTCAACCTTCTATTTTACCTCTTTAAAATTGCATAAGTTAAAAATTTGTTTTATGCAAAAGTAAATAAAGTCGGTAAGCAAACCAATAGACACCAACTCCCCTCTTCCTCCTCCTCCTCTCTCTAAAAAAAAAAAATAAAATAAAATAAAAGTAAAAAATAAAAGTAAAAAATAAAAATATTTATAACAAAAACAAAAACAATAATAATATACGTGCAATAAAAAACAATGAACCAAATAGCACAACAACAACAACAAACACACAAACACAAAAAAAATAATAATAATAATAATTAATAAAAAAGTTTTTTATTTTTTTTTTTATTTTTTTTTATTTATTTTATTTTAGTTGTGTGTGCGTTTATTTATTTTTATTTTATTTTTTATTGTTTATTTTAAATCAATAAATAATGAATAGAACAAAAAAAAAAAAAATAAAAATAAAAATAAAAATAAAAATAAAATAAAATAAAACAGAATAAAATAAATAAAAGTAAATCAAACAAACAAGCAATGTTCATCGCCGCTGATAACATCGGTGATTGTGTAGCACTTCTGACCCAGGAGATAAAATGCGCCTGCATAAATAGCACCTAGAAAAACCAAAAATATCAACAAGTTCTTTCGCTAGGCACAGAACTTCGTAATCAGCAACATTAAACTTTTTTGCCAAATCATCTTCCGAGATGGAGTTATCAAAATTATTTTGTAAAACAGAACAGTGACCTTCCGACTTTAGATGTGCAATAAGTTCGCCATGCGTTAAAAACACTTTGGCACAGCATTTCTCCGGGCATTGATACACTAACATTGCGTCTAGTTCAGCGGAATCACAGTGATTTTGCGGCACAGTGTCCAACTCAATTAATTTTAACATCTCAGGGTCACTAGTGTCTAAAAGGACTTCAAAGTTCTCTGGCAAAAACCCACCAACATTGACGCAGCCGTCCTCAACGCCAGCGGTGGATGACGCGGAGTCAACCAGCATACAGCGACAAAGTTCTCTCGATATTACGTGGCGCAAAAAGCTATTCCAGGAGCGAAACACGGTTGTGCACACGGGGCACTGATACACAATAACATACGGCTTCTTCTCCATAGGCCACTGCGGTAAATTTGGACGAGCAACAAGATAAGGAGCAGAAAAAAAACCAGGAACTTCAAACACGTCAAATTTTTTCAATGCCAAGCGCATGCGTCTGTGTTGCGCAAGTTCCTCAAAAGTGCCCGTGATGTTACATGTCACACACCTGGCCTCGTCCGGTATCGACAACACATTATGCTCCTCGCGCATATGAATTGCAAGCTGTAGAGGTGTCAAAAAAGACACTTGACAGTCGCAGCGGTACTGTGGTTGTGTAAGAGCAGAAGAGGCGTCAAACTGATAGTCTTTGCGTACGTAAAAAGTACCAAAAAAACCGCTGTGTCCTGTTGCAGCCTCATGACGATACGGGTGTGTGGGCCCATAACACTTTAGTTGCTGTTCACACACCGCACATTTAGCAGAAAAATGTTTGGTAGTGTCTAAGTGCTGCGTTAGCTTAGTCCAGGTGTAAAACACGTGTAGACACTCCAGGCAGCGAAATGATGGTGTATCATTTGAAACATTATTAGTATCCCGTGTAGAGTTATTATTACATTTCTTTTGATCACATAATGCTGCAGTATTTCCGTTACTCTCTGAACTGTTCCACATAATACCACACAAAGATATGTCCTCTTTCTTCCTCGCTTCTTTTTTTTCTTTTATTCTTTTTTTTTTTTTTTTTTTTCTTCTAGTTTTTATTTATTATTGTTAGATGCGCGTACGTTGATAAATATGTCTCAACTTGCACTTATTGTTGAGTTATAAATCGTTAATGTTTTTAAATGTATGTATGTATTAATATATGTTTTATTTTTTGTTTTTGTTTTTAATGTTAGTATGTATTTTATTATGAATGTGTATGTATTACTACCCTCTCAAAACAAAAACACACACACACAAAAAAAAAAAAAAAAAAAAAAAAAAAAAAAAAAAAAAAAAAAAAAAAAAAAAAAAAAAAAAAAAAAAAAAACAATAGTAATAAAAATAATAATAAGCCCATCGACAGTTAATTTTGCTTGATGCTAAAATAAGTAGGCGACAAAGATGCACTATATTTTTCGTGGGGTATGTAGTCATTGACAACATATAAACGTACCGCCTCCCACACAAGTTCTCTTAGTTCTCTAGAGACGCCGTGTTGAGGAAATACATTACTGACATGCGTCCGCACGGCAGGCATATCCAGCGTAGCCAGACCGTTAGGCTTTGCGTCAAGATATTTACAGACAGTTGCGTAAACTTCTGCAAATGTTGGCGGCGTAACAACAGGGCCAGTTGCACCAAATTTCACCAAAAAGCGGTTCTCAACAATAAGAGAAGACGCACTACTTATCCGCCGTCGCTTTCCATCAGGCATTACCGTCCCCTCGCAGGTGGAGTCAAACTCCACGACAAGAAACTCCCCAGACTGAGGTGTGCCCTCCCTGTACGCCTTTATGTTCATCTCCACCGTCTCTCCCGCAAGACGTCGCGGCGACTGGGCCTCGTTGAAGCACTCAACAAAAAGAGTGATGCCGATCCCAGAAAGAATATAGCCGGTAAACCGTATAACGCGGCCCGCCTTTCCATCAACATTAAGACAGAGTTTGACAATAGGAAATGCATGTATGTCAAGAACCACGTTTTTGTCAAGCTCAAATAAGAGTGGTTGAGGAACAGGGGACTCTTCCCCTCGCTGTGTGGGGGACGAGGTGCTAAAGTCCAGCGCCCGCTCTACAGTGTCGTAAAAAGGAATGGGCTCCGTCGCCTCAACAGCTACATTCCACTGCGGAGACAACATTGGCCAGGTTACACCACCGTTGCAAACAAGAGAAAAAGAAAGCGATATGTTCAGTTTCTTTAGCAAATGCACAGGCGAAATTGAGGCAATCGTGCACTGCATCCCTGGCAAAGTGGCCTTGGTTATCAAAGGAGCATTTGATAGATCAATAAACAACTTCAACACACCTTTATCAACAACCCATTCAGTGTTTGTCCCAATTTTTTTAAATTCATTCCCAGGCTCTGCAGCTAGCGCCAGTAGCTTTCTTGTGTATGAAGGGGCAGCCACCGAGAGATTAAGCAACACGGGAAGATCTTCTATGGAAGTATTGTGTGACGATGCAATGCATTCACCGTCACGGCACGCAAAAAGATCAATAAACAGTGTAAGAAGATGGTCGCCATCAAAGGTGTATCTAACGTTGTGCGCGCCATGAACTTCTTTCACCCCAAGAATGTCAACATGCTCGTGATTCGCTTTTGATGGGTTGTATTGTTCTGTTACGTTCCTTTTTCTATTATTTTTACTCATTTATTCGTCCTATTATAGGATAACGCACTTTTCTCTGCCTTTTCTTTTTTTTTCCCCCCCTTGTCTCACCACCCCCTATTTCCATCTCCTCAAACAATAAAAAAGAAAAATAATGCATCTACATCCACATCTACATATATATTTTATACAAACTTACAACAACAACAACAAAAAAAAAAAAAACGACGTATGTTTTACGTATGCGTGTATGTGTATGCATGTATATCCGTGCGTATAAATGCTTACATCTTATTACTATGATTATTAAAATTTTGGTTACCCCCTCCCCCTCTCTTTTTTTTTTTTTCCTTTGTCAACCGGCATGAGTCTGAAGGTACTGCTTTACAATATCTTTTACCTGTTCCTTTAACCCCACAACTTCGCTTTCTCTAGCCCCCAAAGCAGAAACAACCTCCTCCAAAACAGTCTTAAACGAAAGCTCTGAAACTTTCTCCTTTGGGTAAACAGCAAGCACCTTGTTAACTGTTTCACTAATTTCTTCGGGCGTCAAGGGAGGTGCTGGTTTGTATGCGTTAAAATTAATAGAAACACCACTGCCAACCTCACACCACCCACCAGAAGACGACACCGTTAGAGACTTCCCTGAAGATGAACGGCCAAAGTTTTGCATGGGGTCAAAACAAATGTCAATGACAACAGTACTGTTACCATTCTCGTTATTCGTCTTACAATGCACCAAAAGATTTTTTGCCTTTGATGATGGTGCAATGAAACCCGTATCGTTATGCTCTACCTTATCATTTTCGGTCTTTAACTTTTTTAAAGTTTTTTTGACTGAATATGAGATAGACACCTGGCCGTTAAGGTTAAACAAAGGCATGGTTCTAATCGTGGTTTCATCATTCCACCCGCATTCACAATGCAGAATGACCCGTGTGGCATTCTCAAATTCCAAAGCAAAACCGTCACCAAGATCTACTTTATCACCGATGGCAACAACCGCGTTGTTTGCAATGCTTGACAGCTTGTCGATAAAAAATTTTTTTCCCAGAGGCACGTAGCAATTCATTCCGCACATAATTCCTGTTTTGCCAACAAGCTTGTTCCCTCCAGAGGAAGCAAGAAGCACTGACTTCCCAGAAGTGGCAACCTTTTCACCAACATCATTAAAGTCAATCATAATACAAAGTGTGTTTCCGTTAACACACCAATGACAATGACTCCCCATTGCCGTCATCTCACGCAATTCCAATGTTGCAGCTTCACCCAAGTCTCGCTTCTTTGCGTCTTTGCAAAACAAATTAAGTCCAACAAACGCGTTCGTGGCCCCAAGGGCTTTGTTACCCCCGCTACTGGCAATGACAAGGCTCTTGCCCGAGGAACTAGTTCCAAAGTCCTGCGAAAGGTCACAGTAGATGTACACTTTTGATCCTTCCACGTCCACAGCAAGATTGACATTTTTGCTGCCAGGGAGTGGCGTCGTATTGGAAAGTGATGGTAGCGACATGGTTCTGGTAAATAACTGTAGAACAAAAACAAAAAAAAAAATTTTTTTATTTCTCTTTTTTTTTTTTTTTTCTTTCTTTTTTGTTGTTCTTTGAGTCAACTATTGCTTTTATTTATCACGACAAAACTCTATTTACTAAAAAAAAAAAAAAAATGCCCAACAAAAACACAAACGCAAACAAAAGATGTGTACAGGTAAAAAACATAAAACAAACAGTGCTAAAAAGTAGATAACCAAAAGCCTCTCGCACTTTCTCTATCTCTCTCTCTCTCTCTCTCTCTATATATATATATATATATATATACAACAATGTAAATAAAAAAAACTTAAACTCACAAGATTTAAAACAGCATAAACAAATTTTTTTTTTTTTTTACATAATGACAGCCAACATTGCTATTATATTAGCAATAAAGACTAAAAAAAAAAAAAAGAACTCTTTTAAAAACGTACATTGGAAAGCAAAGACAAGAGCTGCAAAGATTGCTCTGTTATGCACTCAGTTAACTGTTCGCCTACAGATGATGTTTCACCTCTCTCGCTAAAGACTTTAAGTGAGGCACGCACCACATTTGCCCCAGAAGGACCCCATTTGGCTGAGCGCCGTTGCGGGGCAACACTCATCGCACTGCACATCAGCGCAAAACGTGATGGCAAAAGAAGATTCGTTTCACATTCCAACATGTTTTCACTTATCCCCAGCATGCCAATAGTTATGCAAAAATCCACGGTACCCAAAAAGGCATTATCTGCGACAGAGCCACCAGCAACTGCTTTCTTTTTGTCGAGAAGCATTTTAGCAAAAGAGTACATGGGATTTACTTCCTGAAAGCAGGCATCTATTATTCCTCCTAAACTTTCCATCGCCCTCTCGGCCAGTTGCCGGATCGTTCGCTGATCTACCAGCGCGGAGCCACAGCGGAGTCCCTGAATAAAAGCCTCAACCTCAGCGGAGTAAAGCAGCGCCGCAGAAAGGCCACCCTGCACACTCTGAAAGGCAACCAAGACAGATGGAAATTCATCGGGAGCTGTTAAAAGCTGCTGTACGGATAGAACTGCTGACAAACACAAGCACGTAAATGAAATGTGATTATTGTGTGATATCGAAAAAATATATATAGAGGGAGACGGGGGTGGTTTTGCATACGGCCGTATTATTTTGCGGTGCTTCCACGGGAGCCACATATCTAAATGCTCCACGCCTGACGTCAAGTTATTATCATCACCAGTAAATGTCCCATTTTTTTCCTCCTCTTTAACTTCCTTCTCCTCGTTCGTTGCCCAAATAGACCCTGTTAAACTGTTTGACACAAACATTTCATGAGTCAATTCCGTAAGAATGACCCGCGTAAGAAACTCCATAAGCATCTCACCCTGTATGATAATCGAGTGTGCGCGCAGCCTAAACACACCAGCACTCTCCTCCTCCTCAAGGACCAGTGAACTTCGGTACCACCGTGCGGAAGCTGCATTGCTATTTTCAAGACCTCTAAGTATCACCGTAAAAATCCCCTTGTCAATTTCAGCAAGAGATGTTGCATTCACGGGATCTGCGTTTTTTAGACGCTCCATTATTGCAGAACAATCTACCTTGTCTATTTCAGTTAAACTGCCCAAAAGCCTGTAAAATGAAACAAAATCCTCCAACGCATCAGGCAACAACGTTTTTTGATAGAGCGTTCGCTCAGTGCGATCTGCGTGCGTTTTCACGGCCCAAAGGCGCTCTGCAATTACCTCCGGTGGGATAATAAAGCCATCCTCATCTAGCACATCAAGACGATAAAAATAAAGCCCACAACACACAGTAATGTGTCGACTATTGTAGTTTGCCGTGAGGAAGCCGTTACTCAAAGCTTTTTCATTTTTTAAAACATGAAACAGAAGGTCCTGAAAATCGCATTTGGCATTATTTGATAGATCAGCAAATACCCAAAGAATACGGCAAATAATCTCAGCCGTTTGTCTACACGAGTTTGGCCCGCACACAACAGAAGACAAATCGTCCTCCAAGACTTTCGACGGAGGTGCTACAAAGCAAAAGGCAGTAAATGGAAACTCCGAGACAGTTCTACATGCACTGGAAACTGTATCAAACCACCAGTGTCGAAAAGAAGACGCATTCAGTATATTAACCGTGTCTTCAGAGTCAGCTAAAAGAACAAAGCCCTCGTCACGGCGAAGTAGCCTTTGCGAGTGATTAACCATCGTCACAATGTCCTGAAGAACAGACTCTGAAAGCTTATAAAAAGGCACTTGAAGAGAGATGCTACCGTTTTGAATGATGCCATGCGGTCGAAGACAGCGATGATTGACAATCAGACTGTTTGCCGGACGCAACGCAGTCACCCTGTCATGCATATCCAAACTCATCTTGCGTATGAAGGAAAGAATATTACCGGAAGAAGCAAAATTGCCGGATTCATCTTCCTCGTGCGTTAACCCATTACCGTGCAAGAGTTTTGATAATTTTTTTTTTGACATTTGACGTTGCCTTTTGTGCAATATTGTAACTTTATGTACTCTGTTACGCCCACTTTAACAATCACTGCCAGCAATCCTCTTTTTTTTTTTTTTTTATTTATGTAAATACCTCAAAAAATAAATAAATAAATAAATACCCAAACAAAAAAACAAAAAGTATATAGATATAAAAAACCAGTATACATACATAATCAACCTCCTCCCTGCACCAACAAAAAATAAAAAATAAAAATCGCTCGTTTGTTTTTGTTTTTATTTAAACTGCCTTGTTAAACACCAGCTTCGCAGTAGCATTTCTAAATAAGTGAAGTGCAAAGCCCCACAATATTATCCGTTCTTGCCCATGGTGGGTCAATAATCATCAACAGTTCATCGTAGCCTTTACAGGTCCGGAGACTCAGCACCGCGGTGACGGAAGTCAATGGGCAGAGCTCCTCCAGCACTTGCTCACCTGTTTCAGGGTGTGTGCCCCAGTTAACATGCAGTTTGCCACCAGAGCTTTTATTTTCCATCAGTTTCTTCTTTTGACATTTCATACTTTCTTCAGTTTCAATTTTACCATCACCTTCTTTACCTGCTTCTTCCCACTCCCGCTTAAATAGTTGCTCCTTGCTCCGAAGACTGATCTCCACCTGCTGTGCAATTTCCTTCGCAAAAAGTGAAAATGACTTATTTTTTTCCACCACACGCACCACAACAGCCTTTACACGTGGAATAAAGGAATTATTCATCCCGCCAGCATTCTCATTTTGCTTACGCAACAAAGCCTTTAGATATTGACAAAAAAACAATCCAAGAGAAATCTCGCTTACTCGACGGGCGTTTAGTTTCTTGACATTAGCAATCTCAACAATGTTCTCTACATCGCTTGCAGAATAGAAATATTCCCGCCTACTAAGATCATCAACGTTAATACTACCAGGTAACACTTGATAAGCAGCATCCGAACCTTTTTTTTTCACAATTGCCTCTATTTCAAGGGCACACAATAGCTGGCGATGTACAATAATGTCACAGTAACGACGAATAGGTGATGTAAAATGTGTGTAACATGGTAACGCAAGCGCGTAGTGGCCTCTATACCACGTTGTATCATCAGGGTCGTTGACGACATACTTTGCGGGCTGCAAAAAAAGCTTTAGCAATACACATATGTCATCGTAATATTCGGTATTTGCTACCTCGTCAAGAAGTTTCTGCAATGATCCACTCGCGCAGCCTTGTAACTCAAAACCGACTGCCGAAAGAACCTGCTTGACGGCAAGAGCCTTTTTACGAGTCATCGGCTCATGACACCGCAATAGTGCCTGTTCAGGCATGTATTCAACAATTTTTTCCGCAACACGTGCATTAGCCAGCAACATAAACTCCTCAACCAACCAGTTGGCGGCAATCTGTCGCTCAATTCTAAAACTAAGCGGAACTGTTGGGTTCTTTATGTCCTCAAATAAAAAACTTGTCTTTGCACTGCCAATCGTTAGGCGACCACGTTTTAGACTTGAAGCCCGCATTTTTGACGCAAGTTCAAAAAGCGTCCGAATAGACTTTGCAACGCGAACCCGAAGAATCTCAACGTTCTCTATATTTTCACCATAATCAAGCGTGTTAAGCACCTCTTTGTCGCCATTTATAATGCGCTGCGCCTGGTCATATGTTAGACGGCAGCTGTTACAAATAACACTTTGTCCAAACCACTCAGAAACAAGCTTCCCATGATGATCAAGATGAAAAATACATGAAAAAGCAAACTTGTCGCTACCGGGATTTAAGCTACAGTAGTCTTCGCTCAGCTTGCGTGGTAACATAGGGATCACCTGCTCAACAAGATAAACGCTGGTGGAGCGTTCACGCGCCTCCTCGTCCAATGAAGACCCGACTGGAACAAAGTAAGAAACGTCCGCAATGTGCACCCCAACCCGATACCCGCCATCAGTCTTTGTGATGCTGAGCGCGTCATCCAGATCACGCGCCGTGGCGGGGTCAATGCTGCAGACAAACTCATCTTTGCGAAGATCACGGCGGTTCATACGCTTTAAGTCTTCCTTTCCCGGCACAATAAACGTTTCAGGAACGCAGGCGTAGGACTCAGCGGAAAAGTCATTCATAGAAACCTCGCACGCGTTGCACAAAGCAAAGCTATTCGATTTTATGCAGTCAACATCACCCAGCAGGCGCACAATCTTGGCAGTAAGAAACCTCCGTGCTGTCCAGACAAAGTCACCATTTTTGCCTGTCATCAGCTCTAAATAAAAAAATTTTTTGTGGAGATTGTCGCAATATACTTGTGGAATGTCACGTCCAAAAACAACAATGTTTGGCATTAATGGATCATAGCACTTGAACTGGTAGTAGCGGTTGCTCTGCAGCACCCCATTGGGTGTCTGCACCGCGTCAAGCAAACGTGCCACAAAAAGCGACTGGTGAGAACGCGCGATAGTCGCAATCACCACACCTGTTGGCTTTTTGCCGCCCCAATCCTGCAACCGTGGTGCCGAGAACTTCCTAGCCAACAGACACTCCAAAGAGCGTTCTTCCGACGACACGCTCGCATCGTGAACCCAGCGCATAATGGGACGGCCATCTGAGAACCCGCTGCTTCTCACCGCAGTTTCCGATGCATCGCTTTCGTCACCAACGTCCCCCTGCAACTCATCGGCCGCCGCGTCCACGCCGCAAGGCAGCCACTGTTTCTCCGGCAGCAGCTCAACTGCCACGATATCACCGTGCAACGCCTGCCCCCTGCTTTCCGTGCTGTTCAGAACTACATCGCAGGGTAGAATAGGACTACCAACAAACGCAAGGCCCAGATTGTACTGCTGATAAATACGCAAGCGCCCAATAACGACTTTTCCGTCACGCACGTTTTGTTCCAACTCAAGATTGCTGCCAAAGGAGTAATTTAATACTGCCTTTTTGTTTGGTGGTAAAGACATCTCGTTTTTTTTTTTTTTTTTTTTTTTTTTTACTGCCCGCGTTTGCTTGCTACGTAAAACTTATACCCAACACAGACACACAGGCAAACGCGTGCGTATATACAGTAACCAAACACAAAAAAATATAATAATAATAATAATATAAAATATATGTGTATTGTTTTGCTTTTAAAAAGTTCCAACCACAAGCAAAAAAATTCCAACACCTCACAAATAATAATAATAATAATAATAATAATAATAAACACAACACAAAGCAACGTAAACAAAATTTCATTTCCTTCAAGCAACCTCTAAATCATTCATCATCGTCTTCAGAAGAATCTTGTAAAAAACTACTAACTGGATGCCTTCTCGCGCTATCAAACAAAACCACCCCATGGCTATCATGTACCTCTTCTTTCTCGTTCTCCATCGGTTTTTGTGGTTGCGGTGGACCGTCAGTGGTTTCATCATTCTGCAGGCTTTTTGTCACTAATGCAAAAAGATGCGCTCTTGTATGAGGCCTTGCGCCGTCAACAAAGCCACCAACAATGTCCCTTGAATAGCTGCAGACATGCAACTTCTTGCGATAGCGCACAATCGTCTCCAATGCCCGCTCGCTCTGCGTGCTGCTTGTGTTTCCGTACACTGCATGGTGGATATTGAATACAGCCGCAGTGCACATTTTCGAGGTTTCAGCAAGAAGAGAGGCTCGCGGAGGCGGCAGGAAATCACTTCTGTCGCCCTGTGAAGAGTTGTGACGGCCTCCCAAGCCTCGCTCAATGACGTATTCCATCAGTCGATGCGGCAGCAGCTCGGGCACGCACGCGCTGTTGTCATTACTATGGCCAACACCACTGCTAGCAGCACCGTCCTCAGTATTATGCTCTGTATTGCTAAAACGCGTGTTTTTCTCAACAGCGTCCATGTCAGACCGCACTTTAGACCTCTTGAGTGCGCCTTTAGACGCGGCATTGCCACTCCGCTTGCTCGCCCGCATCACCCACTGCTCGCTTGCCTTTACACTCTCCGTTGAAGCAGTGATTGTTGCCAGAAGCATCGCATTCACATCGTCATTACTAATATTCTTATTGCTCATGAGCGCGACAGCTCACTACTGCCACCTGTTACAAGTAAAAAAAATATTTTAATTTCATACACCGCATAAGAGTACGTGTGTATGTGTGTGTGTGTGTGTTTGTCCACAATAATAACAAAAAACAAATATATAAAAAAGACAAACATAACAAAATACGCGCAACTACATAAACCATCATCAGTGTTGAAGAAAGCCCCTATCTGCGCAACTGTCTCACTTTTAAAATTCGACATTGTTACAAAATAATAAATCATAGGCTCCCTCTTAAGAATACGAAGAACAAAAGCATATATATATACATATATATATATAACCAACTCGCCGACAAAAAAAAATAAAAAAACAAGAGGCTATTAATTACCATGTAAAGTTTGTGGCTAACAAGAAGGCCTTCGACGCCCTCTAAAAATATACGAGTCGTTATCTTGGCACTGCCGTGCTGCAGATAATTGTGACACACACACACACACACAGGTCTACATACATAGTTTTTTTTTTCAGTGTGTGTTTACCAACAATGTGGTCAGCCGCTACTGGTCAAAAAATAATAAAAAAAAATCTTATCATACAATGGGATTCACCCCTCAACAAATGGATGAGTTAACACATCAGCACGTGTGGTCAAAAAACTGTCTCCAACACATCTTTCTCCTGTTGTGTGCCGCCACTGCTCATTGATGTGTGTGTGTGTGTGTTGACGAGACCTCCGCCTTCTCAACACAAACCT
>JAWVMR010000289.1:0-11995 GCA_036321205.1 Trypanosoma caninum | reverse complement strand
CCCCCCCCCCCCCCCCCCCCCCCCCCCCCAAAAAAAAAAAAAAAAAAAAAAAAAAAAAAAAACACAAAAAAACACACAAAAAAACTTCCATCACTCATATAGTTTTTTTACATGACGTCTTTTAACCCAAAATAACACTTTTAGTGTTTTCACCCCTTTCCAAATCTATATAGAGACAAATTAACATTTATATACAAACGATAATCTCCCTTACCCCTTAAAAAACAAAAAACCACAAAATGGCTAGCGGTTGATGCAATAAAAAAAAAAATCATTTTGGACACGAGATGAAAAAGGAATGTCGAGCCTCGACTGCGGACACGTGGCAAAGCGCCTCCATTACAGCAGGCACCATCATGCGCACCTCCTGCCAGGCCGCCTCGTCCACCTCGCCGGTGGTGGCGGGGGGCGCGCGACAGCACCAGCGGCCCCTCCACTCTTTTCGCCCCTCCGCTCCACCGCCGGTGGGGGCAACGCGGGAAGCGGCCCAGTGCAGCCCCACCGCCCCGCTGGCGACGGCGAGCGCCACTCCAAAAAGCGGGTGACTCTCCATCCAGCGACACAACGTTTTGCGCAGCCGGCAGCCGCCACTCATCGCGCACCTTTCCTCCTCATCTATGGCCCCAGCCTCGTCCCCCACCGACAACACATCCATCACAAACAGCAGAAGCCGCTCGCTAGCAAGCAGCAGCTGCACCAATTTGGCTTCGCTGCCATGTTTACTCTCGCTTTTCCCACCTGCTGTGTGTGAAGACAACCCCAACCCCTTGATCCCAGTGACCACTACAGCTTGAACCTCTTCCTCATCAACCATCAGCTCAGTAACAAGTTCAATTGCGACTCGCCACCAACAGGGCACATTCACACAAAGTCCACATGCCTCAAGCACAATGAACTCTGCCCGATTAACATCCCTCAGGTTGAGCACACAATGGCGATTAAAAAAACACTCATTAAGAATGTTAACGAGTATTGTGGCACTGGCGTCAACTTCTGCAAACTTCCAAGAAGCAAGCAGACATGCCGCCATGACAAAAAGATGTTCACGGGGGCGTTGGGCATCAAAAGTGTTAACAGCATGTTGAAACGAGACCACATGAGCATAGCTCGCCAACAGTTGCAGACCTATCAACGGTACCTCAACCGCTCTTTTCCATGAAAGCCCGTATCTCTCCAGACCGAGAAAAAGACTAAACGCCATTGATGTCATTGTTGCCGCAAGCTTTTGATGACGCCTCAAAAACCATAAAAGTGCTACGGAAGCTTTTTTTGACTGCTGGTGCTCTATGAACTCCTTTGCACCAAACGATGAAAAGGAAATCGCCAATGAAAACAACCTCACCCTGGCATATTCTATCATCTGGCAAGAAAATAATTGGTTTTCATTTTCATCCTGTAAAGCATGTCCTTGCGCCTGCGCTATTTCACTCATTTCAAAAGCAGAAGAAAAAATGGCAGCAAGAAGAGCTGGAGATATGTCACTGGAAAGGTTAACTGCAGCTGGAGCGGAGTACTCTTTTAATTGCGGGCACGCTTTGTTTGTGGAGTACGCTTCGCCGTGTAGCCGCACTTTTGACTGCGACAAGCGTCCGGATAGAGTCAAGTGTGGATTGTAAAATTGCACTGTTTTCTCTTCATATCCGTTTTCAGGCTTGTCGTCAGCAAAAAGTTGAAACTCCTGCGCACTGACGGCCATCGGAAAAGTCGCATCGTCGCTTGTCTTGAGACGATCATCAAACGCCTCAGGTCTCTTGCAAGGCGCGGCAAAAAAAGACTCATGCAAAGCCGCAGCCATAAGTGGTGCCGGCCTATTCTTCCCCGTTGCCGCGGCTTTTGCCCCATCATTATAGAAAACACGGGGCGTCCTATTGGACACTTCTTGTTTTATCATTGTCACTGAAAAAAAAAAAAAAAAAAAAAAGAAAAAAGAAGAAAAAAAAGGCCTTTCCTCTCACCACTTTTTTCTTTTTAAATTTTTCTTTGTTGTTTTTGTTCGTGCTTTGTCTTGATTTTTGATTCTCCTATATTCACCTGAAATACAAGCTGGTATCCTTACTGATTGGATTACCTTTTTCCCCCTTTGGCAATTCAACAAACTATCCCTTTTAAGAACAACAACAAAAAAAAAAAAAATGGTGTTCAATTTTTAACAAGATTACGCAAAGAAAATGATTCTTAATAAAACTGGTGTCCTTGTCACCAAAATCATAAAAAAATAAAATAAATAATAATAATAACAATTCAATAAATTTTTAAAAATGCAGAGCTGTACCGTGGTGTAAAAAACTATGCATTAGAATTTATTACACACACACATCCACAAAAAAAGTCTCTTTTTTACCTACATCTCTACTGTATACACGGATATGACTTGCATAACACCAGAAAGATGTGCCACAAAAAAACTGGTGTCAAAGCAAAAAAAAAAAAAAAAAAAAAATCATTTTTAATAGCAACTTACCTTAAGAAAATTAAAAAAAAAAAAAAAAGATGCGTCAAAAAAATACAACAGCAGTTGGTAAGACACGATGCTACGTGGAGTTTTGTAAGCAAGCGCGCCAACAAGTCTTAGCTTGCAGCACGCCACAACTTTTCTCCCACACACAGCACGCTCTATCGTCTTTTCTGGAGCCTCACTTCTAAATTGTGACGCCAACAGTTCTAATAATACCGTTCTACTAACCTTGGTTAAGAGCCTTGCGTTCTTTATACCAGTGACAAAACTCCTAGACCCCCAAAATAGAGTTTTTCTTTTCTTTTTTTGTTTCAGTTACAGGCTTTAGTCACATTGGGTGATTTGGTCTCAGACAAGAACTTTTCCACTCGTTCACGCCATTTATTAATAATCAGCAAAAAACTTGGCACAAGGATAGCCAACGTCGTTGGAAGGCTTGTTGGTAAATAAATGCTTGTAGATAACACGATAAAATCATTTTTAATAGATGCCCCAACACCGCCACCACACATTTCCCGCCCCAAAAGTGACCCCTCCATCAGGAAGTCGTACAAGCGTAGTCGTGTATTGGGATTTTGCGGAATAGTCGTTAAAAGAGTAGAATAAACATAAAGACGCTCAGTTTCTGCATCGAACGTTATCAGCAAACTGTACACACCATCAACCCCAATGACGCAGGTGTTGTTATTATCAAACTTCAGCAAATCATTTAGTCTTAGCTCCTTTCCCAAAAAAATCAGATTTTCGTTGGCGTTTTCGCGCGCATTATACAAACCACCACTGTGATGCGCTAGCGACGTATCAGCCTTCTCAGCCATCGTTGTTGTTGTCGCCATTGTAACATTTTCACCGCATTCGGAAACCACTTGCCCGTCCTGCAAAAAAGCATTGTTGTGGCCCCTCGCAGAAGCAGTGCTCCGCTCTTTGAAAAATCCAGACGATGGTTGATTGGGCTTGCAATACCCGTTCTGAGCCTTATTCCGCGTGACGCTGCTAAGATCTATTTGCGCCACTGGATAGGGAGGAGACGACGAGGCAGCCATGTCTTGTTCCGGTTGCTCAATGTGCATCAGTTCCTCAGGAAGTGACATTCCCAGACGACCAAAGTACAAAGCCCGATTTTTTTGCGATACCAGACGGCTAGTCTCTACTTCCTTCCGATCCCGCTCCGCGGAAAGAAGTTTATGTTCGATATTTATCTTTTTGGCGCAAATAGCAAGTTCGCGCTCCTTTGCCCGCTGTTCGTAAGCCTCACGTTCATTTTGGAGGCGCTGCTTCTCCTCCTCGTACTCTTGCCGCTGTTTTTCTAGCAGCATCCTGCGGCGCTCGTTCTCCAACTTCTGGAGTTCAATCGCCCGCAACGTGGCCGCCTCCATCTGCAGCTGTTCGCGCCGCGCTGCAAGATCGACTGCGCACTGCGCCGCATATTGTGCCTCTTCCTGCTGCAGCTGCGCAAGGCGCTGCTTTTCTTTGTGCGCCAGCTCCTCCGCATCGCAGGCCCTCTTCAGCTCCCATTGTGTCTTCTGCACCTCCAGCTCAAGCTCCGTCTTTCGGTGCCCAACCGACTGAAGCCGCTCCTGCACTCTGGAAATTTTTTCCTGAATAGCGCTCTTGCAAATTACGGCATTGCTGCCAAGACCCACTTCATGCTGACGTATTGTTTTGTACTCCGGAAAACGCTCAGCGGGTGTCACACCTAATAGTGTCTTGCTTAGAGATGATCCCGCGCCTTTCTTATCTTCTACGGTTAGCGTTGAGCCACTTGTAATGCCATACGCTGCGCACACCTCATCGTTGCGGTCAAGTGCAATTCCGCCAAGCCTAACAACCTGATTTGCCACTGGAATCGAACACAAAACAGCTTTTGCAAAACATTGTTTCAGTTGTCCGACTGTCAGTTTGCCAACCTCTCCTTTAATGTTAAGTCGATAACGTTTTCTATCAGCAGGGCTAATAATGGTAATAAAGTTATTAGGTTGCATTTGTTCTTTGCGCACTACAACTCAACTAGCCCACAAAAAAAAAAAAAAAAAAAAAAAATATATATATATATATATATATATATATCGATTAGCATATATGTATATAAAAACACTGCATCATTTTCACATTAAAAAACATGTATTCTCTTAACCTCACTCATTTACTTCACACAAAAAGAGATAACTGTAATAAAAAATACTTTTTTTTATCGATGCCTAAAAAAAAAAAAAAAAAAAAAAAAAAAGAATATGTATAAATAAACAATCCAGAAATATAATTAGTGCTAATAGTGACGTCCCATAGCCGCGGCATTTCACTTTAATAGTAAGAACCAGAACATAAAATTAAAAAGGCATCCAGCTGCTGGCAGATGTTATCTGTAAAACAGCAACCCGTACACTGGCTTCGATAAAAAGAAATGCCTCCTTCAGTTGACATCGATAATGATGACGATAAAGAGGCTCGTTTCAGTTGCTGAACCAAGCGTCGTCCCTTGTGCGTAAGAGCTATGGTAGACCATGACTGTGTCGTGCTAATTACTGGCACTCTAAAATACCGCGGAAAACACGCTATAAGGAGGGGAATCATTGTCAAGTACCCAACTGTGTCACGAATGTAGGCACGACTGGCAGGATGAAGCGCATGGAGAATAGACGCAAAAGGAACAAAGTCATCGCCGTCACTCTCTCCAATGTTCTCGTCCTCAAGCTCAACCTCCAGTCCAATTTCATCAGCGCGTCTTTGTTGCTCGTGGTATAAAGCGCACAGAATCTCAAGCATAAGCTTCGCTGGAATCAATCTTCTATGGGCTAGAGGTGGCTCCTCTGGAACTTCGCGCGGACGGATTAGCGGCAGCTGGTAAACTGTCGGACTCTTGTAGAAGCCATCCACGTACTTGTTAAACACTAAAGGTCCGGAATGCTGACCCACAACGCTCCTGTCACATATGCCACCGCTTTTTTCGGTAACAGAATTCTGAACAGAATCGTTTTGTCCGTAGGGAAAAAATAAGCAGGCCACGCTTACCTTCGCCTCGTGCCTAAAAAGCAGGGGCACACGACCCTGAATTTCATTAACAAGTACGTCGTGCAAATTCTCATGATGCCGAACTGCAAAGCAGCGCAAAAGATGACGAGCTAATGCACTACACGCCGAAGCACCAGCATTGTAAGTTGTAGTGCTCAATGATAAAGAAGGAACTATAACAGAAGGCTCCGTTACTCTTGGGACTATTGTCATACGTTCAACCATCTCATTATAAACAACGGCACTAACTGCAAGAAACGCATGGTCCCAACCATTCACCAAATTTCCAACTAACACCTTTTCATCAAAAGAGGCATCAACATTACCATCCTCTGTGCCATGGCTCTGGAACGACAAACTCCAACACACTTTTACGTGGGGTGAGGCCATGATCGCACCGCTCTCCTCCACCTGCAAATCCATCAGCAAGAGACACGTGCTGATCTTCTCCCCAGAGAGCGAGACAGACGGCGTCAGCAGGCCTTCTTGCCCCACCACCTTGCGGCAAAAAAAAATACCGGCCTCTGGGGGCAAACTGGCGCTCGCCGCAATGTGATGCTGCCGCACTGGGCGCAGCTCTCGCGCTGGTGGCGTGCGACCACAACGGAATTCAACGCCCAACGCGCGAAGCACCGACATCACAAGGCCATCACGGAACCGCAGCGGGTCACCCTTATCAAAAGCTAAAAATGGTCCAAGATGCGGATGTCTAGCTACTGCGCGCTCGCGCACAGCTACAAAGTCAACAAAAGCCTCATCACCACACGCATTTTCCACTAGAGAAGGCAATTTTAAAAGAGCCTTTTTGCGCTGAGTGGCATCAGTTATAGTGTTCTTTGCCGGGATAAACTCTAAAAGCGGCAGCAGACGCTGCGAAAGACGATACCGCTCCATTGCAGCAGGCGCAACAAAACGCTTTCCCATGTGAACAACTGTGTCAGCTTCTTTAAGAGCAAAAGAACAAGCCGAATTGCTCAAGGAAAGAACCGGCACCGCTTTTGTTGGCCCTGCAAAAGCCTTATTTATGTGACTTTCTTCTCTAGTAGTCTTTTCTTCCTGTATTTGTGTTGGCGTTGCCATGGTCAACGACAAAGGAGGTACCAAAGCAAGATGTTTCCTATCCTCCTTTCCCCTTTGATTATCGTATTGTAACTGTACCAACGTGCCATTCTTCGTAAGAATAAACACATCGCCCGCGTAAACTAACAGCAGACGTCTAATGTCATTTCCAAGCTCGTTGCGTATAAAGGCAGTGGCAACTTGACCCAGAGACATGCGGCGGATCGTTGCCAACGACACTGCCTTTTTTGAAACGGCATTCGGAGGTGCGAGCAAGCAAAGAAGCTCAGCAATCTCAGTCGCCACTTCCCGAACGCCAGGTCTGAGACGGAGCGCATAGTTTTCAGCTTCTTCACTTCTAGCTCCTTCTTGATGTGTTCGTTTACGTTTTAAAAAAGACACCATGAAAACACCACAGGACTGGATACGACGCGCAATACAGCGTCTATTTTCTTCGGCATCAGAACTACAACCAGAAACACGCACAATTTGTGATCTGTAGCCGTCCTTGGCGGCGGCACCAGCAGGAAGCAGACGCAGCAACAGATGCTGAAAGTTTTCCTCAAGATACTTCAGCGGCACAGGAGGGTAAAACGGCACCTCAACCCTGCAACTCTCTTCTGCCTCCGTCGTCTCATTTTTGCTCGTCCTTTCGTCATAAGCTGTTGCCTCCTTTTCCACTACCAGGCTACCACAGTGTTGTTTCTTGTAGGCGACAAACACCTCCACCAACGCGACAATAATCTCCTCCACACCCAGCAAAGGACAATCTAGCGAGGCCGTCGTTTGTCTTTGTTGGATCTGCGGTGCTGATGGCGACGGCACTGTTCGTGGTGGCAGCGGCATACGCGTCACACAAGACGCAACACGCCCATTCCCTACGCCTCTCCCAGCCTCGCCGCTCGCCACAAAGCGTGCCGGGCTGTGGCATGCTGTTAGACCTTTGAGAAGTGCCACGGTAGCAAACCGAAAACGTTTGCCAAGCAACTCTTGACGCACATTCTTCATCGTCGTTAAACAAATAAATAAAAATGATATATACTATTATTTTTTTTTGCGCTCGCTTCGCACAATCCCCCCCCCCCCCCCCCCCACACACACACACACCCACCCTTGAGAAACTTTTCCTTTCCAAATTGCCAGAGTTTTAACGTGCACGACGCAACGGTAGCCTTCACCTACACATCTCCAAAAAAAAAAAATAAATAATAATAATAATAATAATAATAATAATAATAATAATAATAATAATAATAATAATAATAATAAAAACACATTGCAGAAAAAAGAAAACAAAAGTCTTTTTTTTTTTTTTTTTATGCAGTTTAAACTGATTACCTTAGCAACAACTAAAAACACGATTGATTAAACTGAAGTTAGTCGCCCCAAGAGAAATCCGCAAAAAAAAAGCAGGCAAGCACTGATATAAATAAAAGGCAGCAACAACAGCAACACAAAATAACAATGATAAAATCAGTAAACAAGAATCTCGCAAAGCACCGGAGGGTATGACCCTTCCGCCACATCATTCGGCACAAGAATATGCGTGCTCGTCGAAGGCAACGGTTGTGTTTCACCGGGGGGTAGGGGCCACAGGAGCGTTGTTGGTGCTCGTGCGTCGCAGAGCTCCAGGCCGCCCCGCAGCACACTCCACCCGGGTTGCCATGGCACAAGCGAGACAACAAAGGCTAGTGTACCTAGTGGCTCAACAGAGCCTAGCGGGCGCATCAACGGCCCCGCATACACAAACGCTGGTGCCAACAACTCTGGTCGTACGCGCAACACAAGATCTATGCTGTTCTTCATATCATAGTTAACTGCGACACATTCAACCGTTACTGGGTCGCCAGCCTTTGGTGTTTTTGGCTGCACGTTGGCCACAAACAATTCCAACATCGGTTGGTGAAAAAATCCACAAAGCTGCAAAGGACCGCTGCTTTCTGCACCACTGTCACCGTTAGCAGACTGCCACTCCCATTCTACGTGCCCAATATCTATAAGACTAGACAAGGTCACTGCTGAAGAACCACTAGAAACGCCTCTGCACGACGCAATGGATCTTAACACATCAGTTTTCATTGCAAACTCAAAGTAGTAACACCGCTTATCCCTTGGCTGCAGGTGGATGTCCTCTAAAGCATCGGTAGAGCCTCCGTTGTGCGACATTGAAAGGAATTCTGAACCTCTCTCAGATGCCTGCGTACCCCGAGGCCACCATGGCGGCGGCAATTCAGAATTATGTCGCACAGTGCCACCGCTACATGGCAAACACTCAAACGCATCTCCATTGCGTAGCCTAACGCTTAAAATAACCAGCGACATTGATGACGTGTTCTGAAGACATATCGACAAAACATACTTCCTTTTGGGCAAAACGGCACCAAACATCTTATCTCGATATGCAAAGTCGCCTACAGTGTGTAACTGGCTAAGCACTTCGTCACGATTGCTTGGTGGCACGTGAACAACGTTAAGAGAACGATACAACTCAGTAACGGCACGTTCCACTTGAAAACTCGAAGACCAAGTTAGCTGCTTTGTTTCATTAACAATATCAAGGTATGTTACCATTACATTGAGTGTGTGCTGTCCTGGCTCCTGCAAAAGTACCTCTACAGTAAAAGATGCATTTCCTTTGCCATCCAAAGACAAAGACTCACTGTTTACAAGTGTTGCACGCTGTAGCGTTGGATTAAAACACTCAACAAAAAACCTCAAAGAACATAGCGAATAAGTTGCAGCGTTATAAAAGCTTAAAAAGGCGCGAAATTGTTGTCCTACAAAATGTTTGCCAACAGAAGAAGGAAACGAAAGGGCAAAACCAACACCAGGCAACAAAAACGCAGCCGCTTCACTGCGCCGCCGAATCTCGTTATCTTCAGCAAACAAAACCGACGGACAGTGCAAAGGGTTAGCAAGTACATTAAACAAAATATCACCTTCTTCCACTAACTCGGGAGTTAATTCTTCAGAAAGCTGTGGCTTTCGCAGCACTGCTGCTCGCAAAGAAAGAGGATTTGCAAGCACTGCAGGAACGCTTGCTGACGCCGACAATGCCGCTGTCTGCTCGCTACCCACAATCTTTGATTTGCCATACGGCACAGATTTTGTGCTACTACGTGATGGCATTCCCCCACCCCCCACCCCCCTCCGCTATGTATTTGTTTACGCTGCAAGCTTTCCACAAAGCACGCGCAAAATAAAATAAAAAATAAAAAAAAATAAATTATATATACAGAGATACTCTTGACAATACACAAAGTGAAATGTAAGCAGCTAAACAAGCAAAAAAAAAAAAAAAATATATATATATATATAAATAAATAAATAAAATGAAAAATAAGCGACAGATGAGTCAATCTCAAGATTAAAGTACAACAAAATCCCAACAATGCGCCCTCCTTCCAAAGGGTATAATAATAAAACGCCCTACCAGTTTAAAAATTACAAAACTACTTCATGCAAACATGTAACCAGATAATGAAAGCAATTTGCACTTCATTACCAGTCGTCGTCGTCGTCTAAGGGTCTTGAAGGCAGTTTAGTAGAAGCTGACAAAGAGAGAGGACGCGGCGGGGACTGCAATGGCGGTGGCGGTGGCGGTTGTTCCGTCTTAGGAGCCAGCAGCTGGGCCGCACCACCTGCCTTCAAACTTTTCATGCCTTTGGAAGGAGCTGATTGAATTTCGTCCTCGTCATCGTTGTCTGAATGCATTCCCATTATGCCTTTGCGGCGGTTCGCAAGAAGCAAAGACAAAGTGTCCAAGTTTGTTTTTGCCCCTGGCTTTGATGTTGGCCGGGGTTCCACTTTTGCATATGTTTTTGCCACAGGCATTTTTGGTGGCGGTGGTGCAGGAGGCGGGTTCCCAATTGCCGGAAGTTTCTTGGAAACCGCTACTTGAGGTAAAAAAGGCTGTGGTGGTGCGCTCTGTGTTGGAGGTGGAGGAAGTAACGTCTTCGTGGTTTTAAATCCTGGCGGAGGTGGGGGCGGAGGCGGTAGTGGCGCTTTGCCTATGGAAAGTGGGGGAGGTGGCGGCAATGATGACGATAAAAGTTGTTTCAACGGTGGTGGCGGTGGCGGTGGTGGTGGCGGTGGCGGTGGCGGTGGTGGTGGCGGTGGTGGTGGTGGTGGCGGTGGTGGTGGCGGTGGTGGTGCAGAAGAAGATAACAAAAAAAGACCGATAGGGGTTGGCTGTGTCGTTGTTGTTGCTGGAGCTTGATGAGAAATAATCGCTAGTGGCTGTCCCTGCCCGTCCTTCCCGTTTGCTTGAAACCCCCCAATCTCCGTCACCAGCTCACGTCCTTCGCCATGTCGTCGCTGCCAGCTTGGGGCAATGTTGTCCGCAGACTCCAGCGTGTATGCCTGCCAGGCGACCTCAGCAATTCCCTCCAAGGGCAAATTCTCAGGCAAATCCTCCATGAGGTTCGCTACTTCTTCCATCAGCGGAACAAAAGCGTACTCGTCAGAAGAATAGCGCGTCATATAGTCATGATGTACATCTGCAGTTTCGCCAATACGCCTCTTTATACCAACAGCGCGCTCTTCCCGCTGCTGTTTCAAAACGTCCAACTCGTGATATTCCTTGTAAAGATTTTCCATCGTGTTAAAAAGCAAAAGTGAACTGACACTTGTGATGTGGTGCGGCAGTCGGCCAAGTCCTCTCTCCAACATGCTATGATACTGCCATGTTCCTGTCAGAGGAATGACATCCCTGAATCTAATGTTTTGCAGCGGGTTCTGCGGTTTCATCAGCACATGCTGCTTTGACACACCCTCTAAAGACCTGATATGCGGCTGATAAAAATTGCTTTGCTTCAACTCGTCAAGCCGCTGTCGTTCCTCGTTGCTGTTACTGTCAATATTCTTCTTGGTGGCCATCACACTACATGCGTATTCCTGTAAGCTGTCATCGTCTTCAGATTCGTCAGAGAGGTCTGTAGATGGCAGTGCAGGCATCGGACGTCTTTGGCACCGCAAAAGAACATTTCCTACCTCGCATCGAGTTTGCACATAAGGCAAAGAATGAAAACATTGTCGAGGAAACCGGACTCTGCTTTTGACCACCATTCCTTCTCGACGGCCTTGAAGTTTTTCAACGCGGTGAACACAGGTCTCAATACGCATTTTAAGACCCTCCAGGCTTTCACGCGAGTCCCTAACAGCGGACGCAACGTTTTCAAACACAGAGCTGCATATCTTGTCAAATTCCTCTAATGCACTAATAACCGACAGCATCGTTGTGCATCCACCATTGGTAAAAGGCAAAGGAACAACATACCCATGCATTTCGGCAACCGCAACATCATTGTACATAAAAAAAAAAGAAAAAACGCTTCCTACCCTGCGCAATACTGTGTAAATATCTAACAGCGCCAGCAGCAACAAAAACAACAACAACAACGAAAACATCCAATAGTGTGGGCAAAAAAAAATAAAAAATAAAAATAAACAATATCAAGTCTCACGGGACCA
>JAWVMR010000288.1:0-16797 GCA_036321205.1 Trypanosoma caninum | reverse complement strand
TTGTTGTTTCGCCGCTTTTTTAACCTCACAAAATACATATATATATATATATATATTATACCTACATATACATATATATTTGTAAAAAAAAAAAAAAAAAAAAAAACTACACTATTCAAAAGGTCTACTATCTTTAACGCCGAAAGTTGAATAACAACAAAAAAAAAAAAAAAAAAAAAAAATGTTGCAAAACTATCACGTGACGATGCACCCGTTGCCAGAAGAGTTGCGTCTCTTGTATTTCATGAGCCAATTCATCTGCATCATGTTGATAGCGCCCCGCCGCCTCTCGCGGATGAGCTCGACAGCGTCAAGAGGCGCAACACCGGCGTACTCCACAAGGGCCACGGCGACGAGGATTGGCGCGCGCCCGAGGCCGGCGACGCAGTGGATTGCGACGCTCACGGGCAGCGAGGCGCCGGCAGCGCACAACTCGCCGTCCAGCAGGCGGAACCAACTCTCGAGCACCGCGCGCGGAGGCGGGGCCCCGTCGTCGAACGGCCAGCTGTGGACTGTTATGCCGCTCCGCTCCACCAGCGAGGCGTCGTACGTCGGCCCGCAGACACGCACAAGGTGGCGCACCTGCCGGCGAAGAAGGGCCTTCACGTAAGTGGGAAGATTGCTTGGCGAGGGTGCGTCAAGAATGAGAAGATTAAAAAGTACACGCGATGGATTATTGCAGTCCTTGCACTCAATCAGAGTGCAGT
The DNA here is from genome assembly GCA_036321205.1 of Trypanosoma caninum. Classification (NCBI taxonomy): domain Eukaryota; phylum Euglenozoa; class Kinetoplastea; order Trypanosomatida; family Trypanosomatidae; genus Trypanosoma; species Trypanosoma caninum. The sequence continues at coordinate 16,090 of JAWVMR010000288.1, read as the reverse complement.
TCACGTCCATTATTGGCGTTTATATCCCTGTGTGTACGTTCGTCACTGTTCTTATTATTATTATTATTAATTACAAACACTCTAACTCCTCCCCTTTCTCAAAAACTTGCAAAAAAAAAAAAAAAAACTCTGGCTTTTTATGTTTCCTTGCCCCTCCGCGCAGAGTTGCGGCAGTATTGTCAAAAAAAAAAAAAAAAAACCTCGGCTTTACGCAACTAAGAAACTGCACTTGGCGCGGTGCCACGCCCCCTCCCCCCGCGTTAATTTAAATAATTTTTCAAGCTATTTTTATTTTCTTTAAAATTCCCTCCCCTTGATATATATATATAGATAAATAGATACTGCTCTCGTGAGCAAGTTTAACGTTCCTCACCTTGCCAACCAAATGTGTATACACCCCTTCCTTTTTAAAAATCAAAAAAAGCAAAAACACAAAACCAAATAAAGTCATCATGCCAGCATTTCAAAATGGATAACCCAAAAACAAAACATCACTAAAAAAAAAGTTCATATATATATGTATGTATGGATGTGTGTGTATATGTTATTTTAAAACAGCAGAGCTTTGCTCGTCGTAGCGTGACCGCTTTAGGCGCTGCCAAAGCTTCCCAAATGGCTTCAGCCAAGCACTCAGCCCGGTTAGTGAGCGCCCCGCGTCTGATGTTATTAACAGGCCTGTATCGCTTGTGGCTGCTTCTTCAACTTCGGTTTTTTGACCCACAAGCGTCTTTACAAGAAAGGCACCATAATTCGAAGGCCTCACCACCATTGCATACCCCCTGCGGCGGTAGTAATTACGTACCCCAACACCGCTAATGACAGCAATGCCCGTGTACCCCTCCGCGCGCGCAATGGACTCCGCCCGCTCCAGCAACAATGACCCTACGCCGCGGTGCTGCGCCTTTGCCGCATCGGCCTCTGCGTGTGTGGGCACAAGCCTGCCGTACACATGCAGCTCGCGGATCAATGCACAACCCTGCAGCTCATCAAAAGGCGTAACCCAGTTGTGTATGTGTAGCCGCAAGCGTAAAAAACCAAAAAGTGTCAGTGTATCCGGTGTCTCGTAAGAAATAAATACCTCCTCGCCATCGCTTGCGCTATAGCGGCGCTCAACTAATGTCGCCCCATGAAGCCTTCCTGCTGCCGCCGTATCGCCCTTAACCTCGCGGCAACGAATACATTTGCAACCTGCACCCTCTTTCTTCAAACGCTGTGCAAGAAGCTGTCTGAGATTGGCCACCTCCACACCACCAAGAATGTACTCCTGTGGAATATCACGCACGACGCGATTAAGCCGCACCCACGGCTGCACCTTACGCTTGGCATATAGTACGACGTCAATCAGGCTGTCCAGACCGTAAGATTGGTATTTGCCCTCCATAAACCACTTCTCAATCACGCTGAATGGTGTTGTTTGGCAGGGATATATTTTCCACTGATCAGCTTGAAGATCTGGTGAGTAAAGCACATCGTCAAACATTGCCTTATCCCCCTCAGGCGTAGCTCCCGGAAGGTCAGGCATAAGGTGGATGTCAACCTTAAAGCAGCTGTCCTTTAAAAGTTTAATGGCTCTAACGGCATCTTCTCTTGTAGACTGCCTATTAACCGCCAACAACACCGCGTCATCAGTGTGCTGCACACCGAGCTGCACTCGAGTGCATCCAAACCGTCGCAACTGCCGCAGCATTTCCTCATTCACTGTGTCTGGGCGGGTCTCCAAAGTAAGCCCAATAACTTTACACCGTGCTGTCTCGTTTAACACCTGTTCCTGCGGCAAGTCAAGCGGAGGTCGCAGATGATTTCGCCCTTGTACACCTCCGTCAAAAGCAACACCGTCGCTCTCCATTGTATCAAATAAAGTGTTTGCAGCGTAAAAAAGGTCGCGAATGAATGACTCGCGGTACGACAATGGGTAACTCTCCCACGTGCCGCCAAGCACAAGAAGCTCCACCTTGTCGGCGGGGTGCCCAATCGCAATGAGAGATCTGACACGATCCTGAAACTGCATGTAGGCGTCGAATTGCAGCCGATTGGCGCGACGCATACCGGGCTCGTTCAGCAAATAACTGCGTGGCTGCCCGGGTTCATTGGGGCAATAGTAACAGTTCCACTTGCAGCTAAACTTCTGCCCCTCCGGGTAGGGTGAGGTAAAAACAGTAACGACAAGAACACCTGATTGACTGCGCGGTGCCTTTGAAACAAAGTATTGCTCAAGCACCTCGCTTCCGCGTCGCTCCGTGTCCTCACGCAGCCATTGCCGGTACGCAGCAAGAAGAAGAGACTTTTTTGCGACCACGCGGTGCTTTCTCATAAGCCGCCGCAGTTGCTGCTCAACTTCCTCTGATGATGAAGGCTCACCCTGCGCAATCACATCAATAAACGTCATTGCGGTAGCCATTTGTTCATCACTGTACTCATTTGGGTCACCCTCCGCCAAAAGCCGCTCCAACGTTGGGAGGTCGCGCAGCTTTGTTTTTGCCCTTGCAATGTCGGGCCTAAATGAACAGGCGCATCTCTCCTCGTCATCACTGCCTGAACCAGACATCGCCTGTTAATATCACTCACCGCCGCCTCCTATTCTTCCGTTTCCAGAACCTTAAGCACCCAAAGAACATATACACAAACACACACCACCAAAAACACATATATACATATAGCATAAAACACAAAGATAAAAACTGCATTCCTTTTCAGTGTTTTCAAAAACAAATCAACTTGATCAAATAATAACAATCAAACAACAAAAAAAACAATTGTGTATACTATACTCATCATATAAAAAGTATACACCACAAATGCATCTCCTTCCGCACCGCACGCAGATATATATATAGGCACACGCGTCTAATTAAAAAAAAAAAACAAAAATAAAAAAGCATATATCCAATAATATATGCGTACCTCAACATAGACGGACGCACATATATATACGCACACATACACAGATGCACTGACGTCCACCGCAGTGAAGCCTCATACTACTACACACCTTGTACAAATCAACGCCGCGTCATCATTCCTCAACTTGCGCGGCTTGTAACGCATAAGCCACATCAACTGCACCTGATTGATGGCGCCCTTGCGCCGCTCCCGCACGTAACCAATCGCGTCGAGTGCCGGCATAGCGCCAAACTCCACCAGCGCAAGCGCCACCAAAATTGGTGCCCTCCCAAGGCCGGCGACGCAGTGCACCGCAATAGTCGCGGGCGGCGACCTGTCCCTCTCCCTCTCGAGGAGGTCCAGCCAGCTGTCAATGACTGCCTGCGTGGGCGGGGCGCCGTCGTCGAACATCCAGCCGTGGACCTCCATCCCGTGGCGCTCAAAGACATCAGCACTGTACGTCGCGCCACACGCCCGCACAACGTGCCGCACGTGATGGCTCTGCAACAGCCGCACGTACGCGGGAACGCTGCTCGGCGACGGGGCGTCAAGAATAAGAAAACGGAAAACAACGGCGTCAGACTCACCGCGTTTGCATTCAACAAGTGTACCGTTTACATCCATTAAAGTCTCCTAAAAAATGCTAAAAATATAAAAATGTATAAGAAAACACACATGATTACATATATATATAATTCACGTATAATCAAATAAACGCCCACAAACTGCAAAATTGCAAAAACATTCCACAAACTCCAAATTTTCAACATCAAAAAAAAAAAAAAAAAAACCTCACAGTTCAACAAGTCCTCACAAAAAGTACAAACTCACGCACATAATTATACAAACACACAAAGATATATATATATATATATATACATATATATATATATACATTTAACTGTATATATCGCTGCTATTTCACCAAGTTCATTCACCCAAGTTTGCATTTTTTTCTTCTCTCCTAACAACAACCGCAACAAAGGTATTCGATACATTTATATTCTCAGAGATAAACACACAATAACAAAAAAAAAAATGACATAATAATAATAACTTTTGCTGCAGCTTTGAAAAATGCTGTATTAATCAATTGATTCGCAAAAAATCACATAGACGCTCCCCAAAAGCACCACAACAACAAAAAAAAATTCACTATTTTTTTTTTTTTTTTTTTTACTTTTGTGTATTGTTAAATGTCAGCATTTTTACTCTTCATACTTTTGAAAAAATCCCAACACTCGTTTCTCATATTCCTCCTGGTGTACATTATAAAGACCACAGTGGAAGCCGTCTTGCGACATGTACAATTCCTTCGGCTCTAACGCCGCTTCAAAAAGTTTTTCCGAGTGACGACATGGAACTAATTCATCGGCAGTTCCATGCATAAGCAACACAGGGCGAGGTGAAATTTTCCCAATGCAGTGAATTGCCTGGCAGTGCTTTGATGGTTTGTTCCCAATACGGAGATTTAACCAAAAAGATGATGTGATACGAAAAAGATTAAAAATAAAAATACTATACGGCTTACGTGAAAAGTAGCCTCCCAGTAACTCGACAATTGTCTGATCCTGCAAAGTCGCACATGTCACTAACGCGTTCTCAGCAATGACAACGTCAATAGTCTTATCGATAGCCGCAGCCATGATTACAGATGACCCACCAACACTCGTTCCCATAGCGCATATTCGTTCATATTTATACGTAGAACGCATAAACTGACAAGCGGCAACAACGTCAAAGCGCTCCTTCATACCGTACGAAAAACCTCGCATGTTTCCATCACTCAGTCCATGTTCTCGAAAGTCAAACAGCAAACAGCCATACCCGGCGTTATGAAGAAATGGCAAATGACGCAGCCACGCGCGCCTGTCCCTACCGCCGCCATGCACAAGAACAATTCCCATTTTACGCGCACCTATAGCAGGTGGCGGAACATACCAACCGCGCAATGTGTAGTTGTCAGTAGAGGTGAAAGAAACATCTTCATACTGTAAACCAAAATCCGTCATAGGGTCGTGAATAAAACCATTCCAGTACTCTGGGCAGTTGTGTTTTGTCAACTCAGAGGCCTTTGGATGATGATGATACCACGGCGGACGAACTGAAATCTCTGATACAAAGTAACCAAACGCCACAAAGTAAAACGTCAAAGTTATTACAATGTACTGAATAGCAAACAAAGGTCCATTCATAAAAATAATAACAATAAATGGAAGCAGTAAGCATATTACCAACTTTCGAAGAACACGCGGGTTAACCATTTCCTTGTTCTCCACACTGTTTTCTTTAAACACACTCACATCATCTTTCTTGTTCCTTGAAGTTCGTGCTATTGCCTTTGCCTCGTTCTCTGAAAAAAGAAGTGTCCACTGATTTTGTATTTCTCGTGAAGCACATTGAATTGGAGTCTTGTTGTTCTTATCAGCAATAGTGGTGTCAACATAGTTAAACCTAGAAAGCATTTCTTTAATAAACTCTGTATGACCATTCGCCGCCGCAATATGCAGTGCTGTACGCCCTTGATTATCCACCGCATTCACATCCGCAGTGCCATTCTTACTGAGTTTCAGTAAGACACGAACATCCCCTGTCTCTGCGGCCAAATGTAATTCTGTTCTTGGCATAGTTTATAAAAATATATAAATATATAATATAGATTGATAATTTGTTGGTTAATTAGTTGTGTGTGTGTCGTCCTGTTGTGTATGGGTGTTTACCCACTGTTCAAGTTTTTCGTAAAAATAAGTAAGTATAAAGGCAAATATTTATTTACACAACAAGGTTTAAATAAAAATTAATAAGGTATATTAACACACAAGTAATAATAATATGTTTTCTACACAACGCCTTTTCCGTCAACTTTATCTTATATATATATATATATCTATATATATATATATATATTTGTTGTTGTTTTGGTTTAAACTACACAGTTGTGCGTGCAATATATGCTTCTGCCTATTAAAAAATATAGAATTTGCTTTTATTTTTTCTTTTGATATACTTTTTTTCTTTTTTTTTTTTTTTTTTTTTTTTTTTTTTTTTTTTTTTTTTTTTTTTTTTTTTTTTTTTTTTTTTTTTTTTTGAAACTACAATCCACTAAACGCTTCCAAAAACTGAATGGTAATAATAATAAATAAATACATATACAAAAGTAAAAAACATAGTAAAACTTCAACAAATTAAAAAAAATAATAATAATAAATAATAATAGTAATCTCAGTAAGCATGTGCAAAAATATATACAAGCCCTTTAAAAAAAAATTCATCGCATTTACCTACACACACCAACACGACGGCAAAACACAGCTACTCTTCCCCTTCTTAACCCCCTCCCGCCCCCCGGCGTCACAACAGAGCCGCCTTGAGGTACTCCGGACCCGCGCCGACCGCCGTCATCGCCTCCGCAACGGCCTGCTGCGCCGCGAGGGAAAAAAGCGGCTCGTGCCGCCGCAAAAATGCGCCCAAAACAACGGCCAGCCGCTCGTGTTGCGCCCGCGCGTGCTGCGGCGGGATGTACAACTGCCGCCGCCCCGCCCCGCCCCGCGTCGCCGGTCCAAACTTCTCCGCGTTGCTGTGGAGCCAACGCCCCGCATCACCGGCGGCGATGATGTCAAACACGAGGCGGATGGGGGCGTTGAGGTGCTCCATCCCCCGCAGCGTGTTGAGCCGCGCGGCGCCCAGCACAACATCTCGAAGTCCCGCGGCGGTAGAACCCCCACAGGCGCCATCGGCAGCGTGTTTATTCAAAAAAGACGCAACCCTCGCGACGTCGCCAATGTGCACCAATGCAAGAAGCTCCGCCGCAAGCGCCATCTCGAACCCCTCCGGCGTAAGCTCCACCTCAGGCTGAGAGTATATCAACATAGCAAATTGCACAACGCATTCCCAATGCTGATGTTCCATCATGCCCATTACTGCAATTGCAACTGTCACTTCGTTGTGTGCAGGCCAGCCACTACGAGAAGCATTCGCTATGTTTTTTAGCTCCTTAAAAAGTCTGGCGGCGTCCTCCCACTTCCCCGCACATCCATACGCACGAAGACAATAGACATAGTTCATAAAACCAGCACGCTGTGGACCGGTTTCCTCAATTCGCTGCATTACCTGCAACACAACATCCCATGAACTGTGTTTCATTGCCACAATATGCAAATCACGCAAAACAAGTGGAGATGGAAGTATGTGGTTTTTTTTATACAACTGCAAAACCTCAAAAGAGCGCTCCCATGAAGCCGCGTGAAGATTCAGCATCAACTTCTCCACACTCACCTCATCGGGGAATATATGATATTCAGTCATCAATGACTGTGCAGCACAAAGAGCTGCCTGCCATGTGCGAACAATAGAAATGCTTTGCAAACCACTCAAAAGTCCACGAAGATGTGCCGCTGTCACTATAAAACTATGCTGCTCATTGCATATACGCAGCAGACGCAGCGCTAAAACCCACCGATCAGACGGTGGAGAATTAAGTATAGCCACAAGCAGCTTGCGCTCTGGTAGTAGAGCGTTTTTGGCTGAAAAAGGCAATCCTTTAGTTGACAAACCCAAAAAGGGATTCTCATCACAATTAAAGCGCTGCAAATTACCAAGACACAAAAAGATGCACTGCGCCAGCGCATTAGGAATATGCGCACCACAGTCATAAAGTGCAACAGCAATTTCAATAAAAAGTGGCAGACCAATAAAGCGGGCCTGCGCCTCGTTGTGATGTGCCAAAAACGCACAAAGTCCCTCAACCACTGACCTCATTGCATAAAAACGCGCGGTACTCGCCGCAGTTGAACCAAGGCCAGACTGCAAACCAATCACATTGTCATTACTACTTGCCCCTACATCCACACAAGCACCAGACCCCGCCTCACTGCGCAGTGCCTGCAAAACCGCACACAAAAGATCAGTTTTTACTGTCTTTTTTTCCTGCGCCAAATGCGGCCGCATCGCAAAACACAGCGAAGCAATCGTCTCCCACATTACGTAACGGTGCCCTTGACGAGCACCCATAGTGGCCATTGCTGGCGACAAGAAAACACCCTCGCAACCCCGCAATAAAGAAAGGGTAAAACGTACCAAAACCTGAATATCAGTTTTTCGAAGAAACTGCAGAGCAGCAGCTGGCTCCCGGAGAGTGCTTACAAAAAACTCTGGACATTCGTTCAGGGCCTCCACCCATTGGCTGCCTTCCTGCACAGAATTAAATAGCAGCTCGCGCAGTGCTTCCTCAGCGTTGAATGATGTGGTGTCTGCCGTCGATGATTGATGTCTTTCACCATTATCACCGTCCTCAACATTGTGCGACTGACGTATCCCTCTCTCTTCACGCTTCTTCGCAACACGCCGAGCGGGGATAAGTCCCTTGGACCTCCAATTCATCACACATTGCATCAATTCCTTGTATTGTCGTCGCCTGCGAAACTCCAAAAACAACTGCCGCTGCATCACCGCGTTCCGCACCGCCCAGTCACCACTATTCTTCTTCCTCCTTTTTTCTTCTGCCAACTCCTTTGACGTCTTTTCGGCAACGTTAATCAACGTACGCTGTTGGTGTTTATGTGGCCTCTGGAGAGCAAACCCCAACTTCAGTAACGCATCGCTTGACATTTTGCTAAATTCGGTCTCTAAAGAGTCATCAATATTTTCTTTTTCTTCCAAATTTATAACATCATGCAGACTAACTGGTGTGTTCGCAAAGTCCAAAGCCGCAGTTAATGATTGTCGCTGCGCCTGCGGAAGTGCATCAGCCACAACGAGCGCCCGGCTCCAATCACCGCTTTTAAGAAGCAACTCGCACACCGCACGCAATACAGGTGGTGGGGTCGCCCCAGTAGACGTGCCAACTAACATCTGCACCTCCTGACGTATCGCTGCGGTGGAGAGAACGCTAAACCGCTCATATACACCCATAATACGCGAAAAAGGTAACATCTTTTTCTTTTTTTTTTTTTTTTCTTCAAATTATTTTTTAGTTCTTCGTTTGCTTTTTACTTTTTCTTTGCTTGCGTCAAGTGTTGTCCTTCCTTTTTTTAACATGTAAAAAATTTTTATACTTATGTAAGCGTATTTTTTTTTTTTTAAGTCTTTGGCGCGCAAACAGACCTGTACACCACACTTATAAATGCGCATTGCAAAAGTGTATGTGTGTGTGTGTGTGTATTAAAATTAGTGAGACATTAAAAAAAAAAAAAAAAAAAAAAAAAAAAAAAAAAAAAAAAAAAAAAAAAAAAAAAAAAAAAAACAAAAACAAAAAAAAAAAAAAAAAAAAAAAAAAAAAAAAAAAAAAAAAAAAAAAAAAAAAAAAAAAAAAAAAAAAAAAAAAAAAGAAAAAAACGTGTAATCACAACAGCAAAGGCCTAACCCAGACATAAAGCATATATATCCACTTTGGCTTGTCGCAACGCGCAACACATCACCCAACGCAATAACAACATCTCCCCGCATCAACCAATAAAATCTCTCCCGCAACCAGCTCGATGTTTTCGTTCTAAACCCCAAAAAGTACGGTAGTTACATGCTCAAACTTCATCATCACTGTAAGCGTTAGGCGCTTGTTGTTGATGAGATATCAGTTTATAGCCACGTCAGTTTCTTCCATTTTTCTGTCGCTCTTCATCATCACGTTGCATTCGCATCTCCGCCTCATCATGAGTTCCTTCATGCAGCAAAGCAAGTTTGTTTTGCATCTCAAGTTCTATTGCCTTTAGGTCATTTTTCCCGCAGTTTACTGTTTGTCTGGCCTGACGAACAGCATACAAATCACAGTCGTCGCGCGGAAACCCTTCATCGTCAATTAAAGGCTCGTTTAATCCAGCAGGCGTAGCCTCAAGAAACTCCATTGCTTCTTGTACTTTTGTCATAATCTCCTCCCGCCGCTTGTCTAATTCAAGTAGCTGGTTCCGCAGCAAACGCATAGACTCATTAGACATTTTTACTCTGGAATACAATGTACAAAAATTTTTTATCTACAATTCTTTTAAAACCCTAAATCTTCTAATTTTTTTCCTGGTTTTTTGTTTGTACAGACACTGCAAAAACAAAAACAATAATGATAATAATTGTACATACAATAACTAGAAAAACATATGAGCCAAATGTGACAAACACACACCAAATTTCACACTAACGACTTAGCTGTTCCTCTGCCCCACCACAACCTGCCCCTCTCATCCTCAGCAATCCCTCAAAGACGGTATATACTCTTCAGCACCGAGCCGTATTTCAGTTGCATCTCCCGTGACTTTGCCGCCTCTGCGTCTGTTACCTCGCGGACGCGCGGCAGCTGCTGGTGGTAGTACAACATTGACTGCAGCGTCTGTGTGACCCGCATCGTGTGCGCTAGGCGGCCCCCTCCTTCAGCGCCCGCAGTCGACCGCTGCTCCGGCGGGATGAGTAGTGCCTCGGCGTCTGGCGGGGGCCACGCGAAGGGCCCTGAGAGCGCCCCGCCGAAACTCAACTCGTCAAAGCTGATGTCCTGCGTGGACAGCAGCGGCAGGGGGAGCAGCGTGCCGTCGTGGAAAAAAAGATGCGTGCCGCCAATGTCAAGCGCCTCCATTTGCGCAGGAGAGCTGTTCGCAGAGGGCCTTAGCGCAGTGTGCGTCCGACCACTGCGAAAACTTTCATTGTTGCAGTCCTCCTCCCCGTCGCTTTCAGTCGATGTGCGCTCAACAAAAGTAGCACTGGAGTTGGTGCCAGCGTGCAAATGTTCTGGAGTCGTTTCTTTTTTTTTACGCACCTCGTCAATAACGGCCTTCATTTGCTCCTTGGTCCCAATGTTCTCCGGCGCCACAAAAGGATCATTGAGCATTGCAGTAGCAGTGGGGCGAAGATGGTAGTCTTTTGTTAACAAACGCTTTAAAAAAAGTGCCATCTGTGGTGACCATCTCTCCTTGTCGTGGAGTGTTGGAGGATCGACCTTCGGAATCATAAAAAGCGCGCGCGCGGGATGCGTGTCAATGTACGGAGGCGCTCCTTCCGCCATTTCAATCAGCGTTATGCCCAGACTCCACAAATCTGCTTTCTCATCATAGTCTAGCTCAAGAATGGCCTCTGGAGACATCCACAAAAGAGTCCCAACAAATGTATTTCGCCGCGAAAGCGAGTGAGTTAGCTCTGTACTAACACCAAAATCTGCTAACTTTACATCTCCATCACGTGTTAACAAAATGTTGCCACCTTTAATATCGCGGTGAATTTTGCGGTTCGCGTGCAAATACTGCAACCCAAGCAATACCTGACGACAGACATACGCAATGAGATGCTCGGGCAGCGGATGGCGCAAAACTTTGTACACCATATCAACAGATCCACCTTCGCAGTATTCCATCACAATCCACAGTTTGCTAAGAGACTTGTGGGCACCGTAGTAGCGCACAATATTTGGATGTACACACTGTTTTAAAATACTAATTTCTTTCTGCACAAAATCGCGCTCATCCTTGTCAACAAGAAGGACAAGCTTAATAGCAGCAATCTCCTGCGTCTGGCGGTTACGTGCCTTAATGACAGAGCCGTAATTACCAATGCCGATAGGTCCAAGCTCCTCATAGAGCTCCTCAGGTTCTGTATCTGAAATAAACAAATCTTCAAAAACTTCTTCAGTACTCATTTGTAGTGTTCCTTAGGCCGTTATGGTTGATTTTTCTCTTATTTATTTATTATATTTTTTTTTTTTTTCTGGTTTCTTTAATCCTCCTACCACAACAACTTTTTACTCTTGTTGTTTCTGCAAAAACACCACGCCTTAATATGCGTAGTAAAGCACATTGACAAACAAACGACAACAACAACAAAAAAAAAAAAAAATGATAAATATCTATATATAGATATCACTTTGATTAAAACACACAAATACACACAGACACACACACATCCACAAACTAAAAAATATATAAAACCAGGTAAAGAATATGTGTTCAATCAACCCGTAGTCGTTTACAAGGTGCCAAGGTCCCGGCTTCTCTACACTGCCAAAATTCACCCGGCAGTGTAAAACTCACGCATACCATGCGCTTCACCGGCGCCACATCGCGCACAATATGCACCATTTCCACGTTCTCTTTTTGCAACTTAAAAGTCAGCCATTGCTCCACCTGTGCAACGGCATCTGCCAAAAAATCCTCTGCATTCCTTGAAAAACAGTAGACATGAAAAAGCACACTCTTGTCTGGCTTTATCTCTTCAACTCCCAATTCATTCTCCGTTCCATCTTCCACTAATGATGGTGATGAGGTTGACAAAGACCAGGGCTGTTTGGTGAAGATATCCAAAAACTGCACCGCAATTGCAGGCAAGTTCATTGTCACATGCCGCCGACCAGATATAGGGCGATTCGCAATCACATCACTGTAAAGAATAGTGTTAATAAACTCACGGCCATCCATGTTGTACACGTGAAACCTTTCCTTTTCTATCTTGTTCAGTTCTGCGTTGATGCGCAGATATTCTGCAGCCACCGGATTGAGGTCATTCGCGTGCACTGTGGCGCCGGCGGCCGCTGCGGGTATCGCGAAAGGGCCAACACCCGCCATAACATCGTAAAGCGTATCGCCCCTCCGCATCAACGCGACTATGCGCATATGTTCGTGGCCCAGCCGCGTATTCCAGTAAACACAATCATACGGCACGCGAAAGACATGTCCGTTTTGCCTTACAGTTGCCAGCAACAATGCGTGGATGTCTTCTCCGTCATCATTTTTCTTCAGCTCGCCGCCCTTAGATTTCTCAGTAACGATGACCCTACTGCGCCTGCCAATAATCTCCATTTTAAACGCACGAAAAACATTATCTATGCTTTCAACTTTGTTTACAACAACACTGATAGTTGGGTTGCAGTCCAAAATGACGTTGCCAATGTCAAAGCGGTAAGGCAAATGAGCGGAGGAAAGATTGACATGTGCGATGTGCCCCACTTGTTCAAAGCCACTGAGCGGAGTTGTGCCCGGCGGGAGAATATTCGCCAGCAACTCGGCCATTGAGAAACTCCGATAGTCAAGTCGCAAAGTCTGTGGGGTGGCCGCGACGCGGAGTGATCGCGCGATTGAGTCGTTACCCCGCAGTTTGGCTAGTCGCTCTCGCAAAACTAAAGGCAGCGAGTCGTCGTCCATCGCCACCCAAGACGCTGCAGAAGGTGACAAATTAAGAGGAGAACATATTTTTGGATCAAGAAGAAGTATTTTGTGTACCTCAGCCGTTTCATTTTGTGAAACAACATTTCGCACCCCTCGCATGTTGTAAAGACAACCATGCAGAACTTTCAACACATCACCAACAAAAGAAACTGGCTTAATAAACAAACTCACAAGCTCCACAGTCCTCTCAACCCGTTTGCGGTAAGACGGCGCAGCGTCGCCATCACATCCCATTATTTACAACCTAATATATATATATATATATATATATATATATTAAAATCAAAAAGCAGTGATAAGAAAATTAAGTCACATGTGCACGCAAAAACAAAGGTATCTATGCACTGTTTCATAAACAAGTTACACAAAAGATACACTATCACAAAAAAGTATTTCGTACATGTGGCCAATAAAATTGTTTATTAAAAGAAAAATCATAATATTATATACGTTTTTCTTCCTTATATTCATAACAACACCAACAAAAAAAAAAAAAAAAAAAGATATGCTGTAATTCACAATTAAAGCAAATTCATCGCGGCAAGATCGTCCACTGTTGGCCGACCAAGTAAGTCATACACATGTTGTACCTTGTGCATGTACTCCATTGATTGAAGAAAAACCATTTCGAACGCCATGCGCTGTAACGCCAAATCTGCCATGTGCTTTGTTAACTCGTCGACCTCATCATGTGTCTCCACTGACAACAACTCCCACAACAGCTGGCGAACAAAAAACGCCTTCTTTTCCTTGCTCTCATACGGCTGCCAACCGTAATACGCCTTAATGCGCTGCAGTCGCAGGGCATCGTACATCCGCTCTCCGTTACTCCTTCCCCAACACTTTTGCGTAAAGTTTGTCATCATCCCGGCAGAGATAGGCGGAAACACCTGCGTGACAAGGCGCGAAATGCGCAGCTTCCACATTCGCTCGCCGCTGTACCAAAATCCAAAAGGACTACGACCCTGCAACACGTGCGACAGCGCCTGGTGCGGCGGGTGCGTCAGGTAAAAAAGAAGCGCCTCCAGCTCCGCCCGCCGCAGCGCGTCGTCCATAATGTGCAGGTGGTCCCACGCGGCGTGGCGAGTTGCGTAGCGGTGCACAGTCGGCGCGGCAAAAACACACAAGCGCAGCGCCTCCTCGCAAGACCAGCTGCGGGCGTGCGCGGCGTAAAGGAAAAGAAAATACTGCAGATTTGTGTGGTCGCGGTCGCCAACGTGCACGCCCGCCGTGGCGCCCAGCGGCTCCTGGCACAAGTGGCACCACCCCGTCTTGAGGTCCAGCCACGCCTGCTTGTTGTTCCCCTCGAACATGTCGAAGGGGCGGGCGGTAATATGCGTCGCGGACTCCGTGGAGGTGCCGCGCGAGCCCAAACGGCAATGCGCGTCCATCGCGCCCAATCGGCGCACGGTTGAAGAGCCCGCGCTGAGCGTCGCCGCACTGATTAACTGCCGCAGCGACGCATTTCTCGCCGACGCGGCAGCCGTCGTGGTTGCCGCGTGAGACGATACCAAACACGGCATAGAGGCAGAACACGCATTCGACGTGCAAAATACCGAGGCTGGCTGGGGAGCACGCAAAATACCTCCTCGCCCGCAATGCATCCCGTACAATTATTTAGTAATACCTACAATGATAATTAATAAAAAATAAATATACGCCTTATTTATTAATTTATTATTATACGCAACTAAATATTCACTTATGCTAAAAAAAAAAAGAAAAAGAGAAAAAAGAAAAGAAAAGAAATCTGGTTTGACACAAAAAACATTTTAGTAAAACAAGTAATAAAAATAATAATAAAGTACTTTATGTAGATATACACGTTACACGCTCTATTGTTTTTTTTTTTTTTTTTTTACCTTAGCTATTAAAAATAGTAGACGCGCTACTCAAAAAAAAGAAAAAAAAAAAAAGCATTAGAGATACATTAAAAAAAAATTCCTTTAGAACATTTTTTGCTTAATAACAGTGGTCTATGCCTTCTTTTTGCGCTTATTGTTACTGTTGGTGTTGATACTATTAACACCATTATTGCCAGCATGTGAAACAGGGGGTAATGACGCTGTTTTCCAACTCTTTCCACCTGATGAGGTCGCCACTAGTCTTTTGTACGCCCTCCATCCCCACAAACATGGAATGATAATATACAATACGCAACCAAACACAATAGCAAACCAGAAATACAACAGATAATGCAATGTAAACTCAAAATTGTAGTCCACATCAAAATGTCGCATTCCACTAATTATCTCTTGCCCAAGATAAATAATGGTGCCATATGCCTGTGTCACACATGTAAAAAACTCAAGCGCGTCTCGATGAGAACTCCTAGTTTGATATGCCCTGTATAACAAGATACAAACAGGGCCTGTAATACAGAGCTCAATAAATGAAATAATGTGAACAGCCGAGCCGTCAAAATTTCCTAATTGGTGTGCATAGCGCTTGTCAAATTTGGCATAGTTCTTTGAGAGCAGCGTGTTTGCCTTAAAAACACCCACAAGGCCATCAAGAAGAATATGTACAATCACGCCATTAAGAAGATACCACCGGGCCCGCATACGCTCAGAAAAGGATGTTAATGGCTTGGAACGATATCTCCAACAAGCAATTTTTGCTTCCACAACAACAACAAATAAAAGGGCAGCTGCAAACAACATTGCCGGTTCTGTAAAATACCGTACAACATCTTCGTGCAAAAGTCGCTCTCGCTCAACAATAAGTGGCAGCGCAATGCAAAAAACAGAAAAAATAATAAAAGGGTCCACAAAAATTTCCAAAAACATCGTTTTTTTTTTTTTTTGTTTTTTTCCTTTTTTTATTTATTTTATTTTACTGTTTTTTTCTTGCTTCCTAATTAATTCCTTTGTTTTTGCTTCTTGTGTTTTAGTGATTAGTTAATAAACTTTTGCACACACACATACATATGCACATACCAATCATTAAACGTTAAGTTCAATAGAAATTAAAAAAAAAAAAATAATAATAATAATAATAATAATAATAAGCACATATTTTTGTCTACAACACAAAGTAATGTCAAACAACTCCTTCCTCCAATAATGCTTAACAATTCC
>JAWVMR010000287.1:21199-32710 GCA_036321205.1 Trypanosoma caninum | reverse complement strand
AAAAAAAAAAAAAAAAAAAAATTTTTTTTTTTTTTTTTTTTTTTTTTTTTTTTTTTTTTTTTACGTTAATTTTTTTTCCTTTTTTTTTAAACAATTTGACATTCTTGTAGCGTCAAAATACTACAGTATAATAATGACACTAATAATAACGAGCTCTCTGTTTCTCGTCCAAAAACAACCAAAGTAAAAAATTATATATGTATACATATATGTATAGTATTTATTTAACTCATTAAAAATAAAGCAATTTTCCCCCAAATGTAAAAATCTGTTCACTGCATCTCTGCAAGCGTGCCCACGACATCCGCTTCAAAATCCTGCGTGGGTGAAATACCCGCTTGCTTCATCAACTCGCTTTCCCCCGGTTCCCCGCAGGCAGCCGCGCCAGCAGCGACACAATCTGTTGAGTCACGTGGCGCATCCTCGAGGCGACGGCGCTTTGAGGCCGCCCCGTCCTCACAGTCGTCAGCCTGCTCGTTATTATTCCCAACGTCGGTATTATCATTGTTGTTGGTGTCGTTGTCGCTGTTATCAACAAAATTATTAGTTTCAATGGGTTCGTCTTCTCTGTCATCCAAATTAAAATTGTCACAGTGTTTCTGCTCATCGTCACCGCTTTTTACGTTCTTATTGTTGATGTTACTTTCATCATTATCAACAGAAGCAGCCGGTCTAACGTCAAACAGCTCGCTTGTGGGTTCGGCAACGTTAATGTTGATAGCGGACGCCCCACCTTCAACAATCGATGAAGCTTCAGCTCCACGGGGTGTCACATTCGTAACATCAAAGGAGATGTCATGAGATCCCTCAAATGATTGCTCGGCCATAGGGTAAATAACAACAACAACAACAACGAATGGTATTACGTCTACAAAACACAAACACAAACACAAACACAAACACACACACACACAAAAAAAAAAAAAATAAATAAATAATAATAATATGTATATTGAACAAAAATAAGTAACTGAATCACACATAAACCATAATAATGATAATAATAAACAAACATTCGCTGAAGAACAAAAAGAGTAAAAGAGACACACACCGTTCTCCTAAAAAAAAAAAAAAAAAAAAAAAAAAAAAAAAAAAAAAAAAAAAAAAAAAAAAAAAAAAAAAAAAAAAAAAAAAGGTTAATGATATTTAAAAAAAATGTACCTATACGTACATATATATATATATATATATATATATATATATATTACAAAGAAATCATATAACAAAAAAAGAAAACGCTAGTTTATACATTCGAGCCATGCTCACATCAATCTGTGTAATTAAACCCTTTTCGCCTCGTGCGTCTTCACCGTTAGTAGAATTCCATTCGGAAACGGCGCGACAACACATCTTCAAAAACTTCACTACTTTTTCAGCAGATATGTGTTCTATCATCAACAAAAACCGCGTAAATGTCGTCATGTACACAGTGCACTGAGACACACCCGCATACTGATCAGTTGAACCACTTTGCCGCAAGGTCCGTTCTTGCACGTTTTCTCCCTCGCGGCTTTCAGAAATAGCTGCATAACGCAGCGCCAACAAACAAAAACGAGTTGCGGCCAAAATAAGGCGATCACGAAGCGTGTAAAAAGAACATGAAAAGTCTCTTGTTCCCTCTTCACTCGTATTGGTGCATCTGCTGCGCCAGCGCTGAAGCCACTGAACACTCTCCACGGCGTCGCAGCACCAAAAAATGTCGTTTACGCCAGCCAACGCGGTAGAGAGCGCGGTAGACGTTGACGTCGATGCCGATGTAGCCTGCACCTGCGCCTCAACTTCTGCAACGCGCAGATGCGACACCGCGAGCAGCCAATAGTTGCGGTGTTCCGAGAACGCGTGCTGACCAGCCGCCCCGTAAAGCAACAGTACATTCCGTATCGCATCAAAGTGCGCCTCCGATAACGCTCGCAAAAGTCCCGCGCGCTTCTCAGTTCCAAGCTGCAAAGGCGAAAAAGAACAGCAAGCGGACGTCATCTTTGGCCACTCCCCCGCGGTCGCGCAAAACGCCTCCCAAACCAAATCAAAAAATTGACGCAGCTGTTGTATTCTTGCCTGCACAGATTTAGCCGCGCAAAGAAAAAAAAAAACCTCCTCAAGTGCCAAAATAAAAGATTGTACAAAAGAGGCGTTCCTTTGCTCAACGTTAACACCATCATCAAAAGCGGTAAAATCCACGTTTGATTGCGCGCCGGTACCACAAAGACGCAATAAGTATGCAAAATTCAACGCCTGTGGCGTTGATGGGGGCTGCAAAGGCGAAGAGAGCACAGCAACACGGTCTGCCTCCTGTCTTTCAAAAGTGTACGCAGCCAAATCAAAAAAAGCCAACTGAACGTGCGCTACACTTGCCTCATAAGGGAGGAGTGCACAATGACTTTCTTTAGAAAATGAAAATATCTTCTCTGTCGCTGCATTCATTAAACACGACAACTCACCCGAAAAACGCGCCGCCACACCAACTAGACCAGCTAGCTCCTGTTGCGTCACAAAGTACAAACGCACAACACTAAGCTGCGACAACAGCCGCTGCAGCTTGAGTACCATACTAGGGCCAACAAATACAACTGGAACACTATATACAAGATCACAAAGAATAACACAAACATCCGCCAACAACTCTATATGTTTTAATTCACCGACCTTCTGCTGTTTCACTGCCAAAAAACGAGAAGAAGGCGTCACTGTCGGCAACAACGACACGACGTTTTCGTCACCCCAGCGCTTTAATGTCTCCGCTAGTCCAGGAAAATGCATCATCAGTCGCTTCAAAAAGAATATGTGAGCGTCCAACAAAACATCAACAAATTTTTTGACAAACGGTGCGTCAAAGACATTATCCAACTGCACGTCAAAGATGGCACGTGTCAACCACGACCGCGGCGGTGTTTCTAAAGATGTTGCACAAGAGTGGATGCCGTCCAACTTCGCCATCATCACTGCAGCTCTGTCAGTGTTATTGTTGTCGTCGGTGTTGCTGTTATTGGTGACATCCACAGCTGTAATACCGCTTGTCGACGCCTCCAGCAGCAGCCACACCCACGCGACGCTGGGCGACAAAAACGCCGCCGCACGCGGAACGGTGTGCAGTGGGGGCGGCACCAAGTCACCGCGTGGCGTGGCGCCGGCCCTCAGCTGCCACAGCTGCTGCTCAGCGTTGTACACAATAAAAGGAAAAAACGAGACAAACACACCACACATTTCCTTCTGCAGTCTCGCACACATTTGCAGCAGTACGTCATTGCTGCCACCATGCGTGGAAGTGGCCTTGTCGTTAATCAAGTCCCCCGCAGTCCTTTGCGGCGACCCAATAATAACACTCACATCACGTATCAGTGTTACAAGCAAAAAAATCAACTCCACAACCGAGATTGAAAGAGCGCGATCCCTTGCACTAAACCCGGGTTTCGCGTGCAGACGCTGCAAAAAGACAAAAGTATTATGCATCGTTGCGGGAACAAAAAAAAAAAGAACATGCAACCACTCATTTATGTGAGCAACAACACTCGTCTTTTCTTGGTGGTAACTGTGAGTCATAGCATTCATTATTGCTTCGACATTCTGCTGAACAACTTCATATGCGTCGCGCTGTATGGCAAAAAAAAGGGAGTCCACAGCAAGCGCAACAATTTCCACAAGCATAAACGAGTCCCTTGCAACATCCATTAATTTTGTTTAAATTGTATCCTAAAATACTTTATATATATGTACTCATCAAGCAAAACCAAACACAAAAAAAAAAAAAAAAAATTATAGATTGATGTATCTTACAAAAATTTGGTTTATTACTACGTTTTCTTTTTCTTTTTCTTTTTCTTTTCTTTTCGTTTTTTTTTTTTTTTTTTTTTTTTTTTAGTATGACTTTCCCGCATTACCACAAAAAATAATAATAATAATAGTAACAGTAACAATATTAATATATGGCAAACACCCACGTTACAGCCAATATATTGAAAACGCACATATCTATACAATATATATATACTGATAGATAGACACACATATGTATGTATGTTCTTTTAATATCTCTAAATCACTTCATCGAATTTTTCATTACTATCAAATTCGTTGCTTTTTCTTTTTTACCTCCCCCCCCCCCCTCCCATCCACATTATTTAAATTTCGTTTTCTACTTTTTTTTTTTTTTTCATCTCCAGCATCATTTTTTTCTTTTTTGTGTTTGTTTTTCCCCTTAAAAAAAAAAAAAAAAAAGACGCCGACAACAGCCAAAAAATGTTTGAACAAATAAATTTGGCCCAGCACAAATACAAATATATAAACAGATATATAATGTTAATTAATCTTCTTACCCAAAATTGGGGGCGAAGTACGTCGCAAAACGCTATTTTTGTACTTTAGATGCTCATCGCTGATGTAATCCGGGTCGTACGCCTCGCCATTGGTGCCCACCTCCACGCGCCGGCCGGACGCCGCGTCGCCACCACCCCGCAGCGAGCGCAGCGCAGCGACAAGGCCGGTCTTCGACGCCAAAAGATAAACAACACCGCCAAATATCGCAAGCAGAGTGAAGTACGTAAGCACAGTCTTCGGGTCCACCCCCAGCGGCTCGTCCACCGTCATCGTGCCGTTGAATGCGGCGACGAGGTGCGTCGTGTTGGTTGTGTCATCGTGATAATATACGCCAAGAACAAGGTTGTAGTCGTCAGCCTCAAGCTGCTCGTCCGGCGTGAAACTATACTGGATGGTCACAGTCTCCGTAGGATTCACATGCCGCACGTGGCGAACAATAGAAAAGTTCTGCAGCACATAGTTGTGCGTATTAATCGGTGTGAGGTGGCCGGTGACAAGCACGAGCGTCTGTTTGTGAGTCGAATGCGCATTACGGTACGCAATAACGGCGTCCAACGTCGATCCCGCATTAGTTGTGGGTGACAAGATGTCAGCGCACTTTGGAAATATGGCACGTGCAAAAGCCGGCTGGGTTCTTTCATCGCTGTATGCAAGCTCGTCATCCTCGTCTTCTTCTTCTTCTTCAAAATTATTGTTTACCTTATTAACATCTTCATTGCTGCCATCGTCGTCACCAACAATATTTTCAGAAGCAGAATTCCGCCGTCCCGATGCTTCTTCAGCTGCGCCCTCTAAAGAAGACGCGGGAGGAGTCGCAAACAAACAAAGCGCAACAAACGCAACAAAAAGCAACGTTAATGACAACTGGTATCGTGCAAAACGCATACCTCTCTCTCTATCTCCTTATTTGCTTCTGTGCTTTTGCAAATAATGCTGTTTTAGGGGATTATATTATCCTCGTATGTATCTTTATTTATTATTATTTTCTTTTTTGTGGGTGTGAATAGATTATGCTAAACTACTATTTATTTATTTATATATATTTAACAGTACAGATGTGTGTGTGTATTTTCAAATCTTGTTTTCCTTCTTTCTTTTACTCTTCTTGCAAGTTAGGTAACATATATATATACATATATATATGTATATATAAATTATGTAAAAACAAAACAAGTGACAGCCAACAAACTTCATGCTCATCACACGTACATGTATATTTGTCTATCCACACTAATGTATATAATTATTATTGTTAACAAATATAGCTATTAAATCAATAAAAACATTTTTACAAAAGCTCATATAACAACTGTCGCTAGATACTCTTTTCACCCAATAGAAAAAAATGCAAAAAAACAAAAGATTTTGCCCTACACACATTTTCCATGTGTAAACAATTATCAACCTCCTTTTTAGAACCTTCCTTTACCACCGCGGCCCTGTCCTTTATCAACGGTGTTTGCGATTGTATCGTATGTGCGCAGGTACCTCCAGGCGCAGCGGTCCACGCACTGCACCTCCTCCATTGAGAGCTCATTCCTCGATGTGTCCTTGCAACACAACGTGAAGCACTCAGACTGCAGGCGACTCATCAGCACCTCAATGCGAAACGACTCTTGTTTCACAGCCAGCTGCATAACCTAAAATAATAATAAAAAACAAAAATAAATAAATAAATAATAATAATAATAATACACAAAAAAAAATAGCACTTAAAGTCATAAAATTACGTATTTCATCAAACATTCTATGCATTCTTTCATTCTAACACCAAATTGTGATCAACAACAATAAGAATAGCATACAACGCAAACCGTTTAATTATATTTAAGCGTAGAAAAAACCAAACCAAGCAAGCAAACAAGAAATAATAATAAAATAAAATTTTTTTGTTTTGCTTGTTTGTTTTTTATTCTCACAATTTTTCTACATACAATTCGTTGCTCTCTCTCCCTCCCCCTCGTTTTTTTTTTTTTTTTTTTATTAATGTTGTACCATATTCACACATCACCTAATTTTCATTTCGGCAGCAAACAAATATATATATATATATATATATACTATTGTCATTATTATTATTATTAAAAAAGCACAGGTCTTTTCTTTATTAGTTACACCATTTCTCTTCACACTTTTTAGTTGTCATAAAAAATACCAAATAAAAACGTTCACTTTCAAGTAATTAAAATAATAATAATAATAATAAAGCCTGCAAACGACCAACGAAATACTTGACCAATCAAAAAAAAAAAAAGGTCAAATATGAAGAAGAAAAAACAAGGACCCAAATACTCTTTTAAAAGCTAAAACACATGCTGACATATTTTGGAGACAACTGAAATTGCTTATCAGTGTAGCGCTAAGACCTCGCGCAAGCAGCGTCACAAGTGCGTCGTTCAGTGCGCCATCAAGCATGTCGTCTGCTGGAAGCGGCGAACCTGACGCCGCGGAGGAGCCGAGAAGTGCGCTGGCGGCCAGCGGTGAGATCGCCAAGTTGCGGGCGCTGCACGACGCGGCGGTGGGGCGCACAAACCCCATCAGCAACGGGCTGCGACACGCGTTCAGGTGCCGCCGCGTGAGTGCACGCCCCATGTAAAACACACTGCGACGCATATTGCTCGCTATATATCTATAAATATATATAAATATCAATATCTATATAGTTATATATATTTATATGTTTTTTGTATTTCGATGGTCTTACTTTTTATTCCCGTCAAACAACAACAAAAAAAAAATAATAATAATTACAAAAATATAACTGTTAAAAATAATAACAACAACAAGAAAAAAAAAAAAAAAAAAACATCAAAAGTAGAATGTATATCTATATCTATATCTATATATATATATATAAACTTCAATCAGCTGGTGGTTGTAACTCGGAAAGTTTAGCAGCCGAATCAGTTGCAATGTATGATATGATTGCACATCCTTGCTCTTTTCGTTCGTTCCGCACATAAAACCACATGGGCAACTGCTGGGCAATTTGTTCGACTGTGCCGTAGCGCCGCACCATCAGCCGCGCCTCCTTTGACAGGTTATTTAAAATTGTTGCCTCCTGCGCCCCGCCAATGGAGAAGAGGGCAATCTGCCGCACCAGATCGCCCAGCGACGTGCATGGAGGTTGCAGTAAATGTGCCGCTGGAGGAACACCGTCGCGTCGGCCCACAATCAGAGTTGTAACTCCCAAAACCTCGTAGACACAGAAGTACTCTCTGTGTCGCTCAAAAAACTCTGGTCGCAAACTGCGTGTTTCAAACGGTAGCTCTCGCACAGCTGGATTCAATCGAAATTTGTGCCAATCGACAGGATGGCTTCGTGGCAGGACCTCCATCAGCATTCTCGCTTTGACGGCGTCAGACAAACTGCGCCCCGACGCAGCCCCAAGCGCCGACCCGGGAACGCGCGCGCCCTGCATTTTTGCCGCAAGATACGGTGTCCATACAAGATTATCCTTAATTAAAAGGTGCAGCGAGTGCTGGACAACAAAATCCGTAAGGGAGGCGTATGCGCACTGCAGTTGTTTCCGCGAATAAATGGGTAGTGCCGTGAAAAAAGCATCAAAGGAAAGTGGTTTCTCACTTAGCGCAATGAGAGCGTGGCGCAGCACAACGGGCACCGGTGTCGTTTGCCACGTAAGACTGGATGGCTGCTCGTGTGCTGAAAGAACTTCCCAGGGTCGGACCATGTACGCAGTCATATTCACATCAAAGAAATGCCGCAGACGATCAAAAATAAAAATACAGGCGGCGTCTTTTTGTTCCGTTCCGTACAAATGCAAGCGCTCAATAAGCTCAGGCAAAAGAACATCTCCTAGTTCAGTCATTGCAACCCCAGACTGTAAGCGCTCTCTATTTTCTTGACTTTGAGCAGCGTAGGCACGAAAAGCCTCAATAAGAGGAGTCCCTAGTTCCAACACTTCATACCGCGACGCAAAACATGATTCATCTCCCACATAAGGCCGACGCTCGGCATCCATCATGCGAAGAAACACATCATCTAACTTGTCTCCAATAACACGGCAATCAAGAATCGTCGCCGGCACACGCTGCAGGTCTTCCAAAATATCATCAAGAGACATGTCCTGCATAAAGTACATGGAGCTTTGCGGCTGCTCAGTCAAGAAACGCAGCGGCACATAGTACGAACATGGCACAAATTTCCGCAAAAGTACCAGCAATTTGCTTGTCTTTGCATCATTATGCACGGCAGCAGATGACAACGGAGATGGAGGGGGTGGACCATCCTGCTTATTCCCCAGACGACTAATAGACGGAGCAGCTGCGTGTGCGAGACGCCGCTGCAGCATGCAGGGTGTTGGCTTCGCCCTTACAACGCCGTTTTGAACAATGACCAATGAGGGATGTTGTAGCAAAAACGCCTCCAAAAAGCGTTCGTTGCCACATTTCCGCTGCTCCGCAGCCGATAGCGCACCAAACAGCTGCGTGATGGACAATTGCTGCTGCGGCGATGCCACGATGTGCGCAAGAACCTGCGCGAGAAGCGGGGCGGCGGGGCCTGCACTTCGTAGTCCGCTCGCCAACATCACAACTGTCACGCCGGACTCCAGCGCCTCAACACGGTAGCAGGACGGGCGCTCCTGCAAATAACGCCGCAGACCGCCGCTCAGCTTTGACATGATCTCAAGCATCTCGTCGCTGAGCAATGCCGTCACGCGAGGGAGCGGGAGTGCCCCGTGACGCCGAAGCACCAGGCGCACAAAGTCACCGAGCAGCGCGTCCTCCTTCGGCTGCAGACAACACCGGATGGCGCAACTCAGCAACGAGAACACGGGAGATATCGCACCACGACGTACGTTTCGCATTCCTCCCACCCCACCCAACCTTCAAAAAAAAAAAAACAAAAGAAATAAAAATAAAAATAAAAATAATAAACACCAATCCCCTCCTCCTCCTCCTCCTTTTCCTCCCTTCTCGCTCCCCGCAACAAATATATATACTTATTTGCTTAAAAATAAAATGTTTACCCCAAATAAATATTTTATTTTTTAATGCTTAAATTTGCAAACTATTTATTAGAATTTGCGTCTAAAAACTTAAACATAAAATTAAAAAAAAAAAAAAAAAGGTATATAAATAATTAATAAACGGTACCTTAAAAAGACGCATTAGAATATCAACAATTTCTCTCCCTGTATAAATAAATATAAACCAACAATATATATATATATAATTTACTTTAAATTTGTTTGGCTTTTTGCTATTAGTTTGGTATTCAAAAAAATTAAAAAATAAAAATAAAAATAAAAATAATACAAAGGTAAACAGTACTTTAATGACCTTGTGCATAAATAGCACAAATACATGTATATATGTAAACAACACACAAATTGCTTCAAAAATACCACCAACAGCCCTTAAAGAAAGCTCTGTATTTTGTAAAAAAGAGCTTGCCCAACGGCCATGCCAAGTCCAATACGCACAGAACCCCACCCAATGTTCAATCGAGTGTTGATCCAACGCCATGTTGCAACCGGGTGGCGATTTGTACAAACAGCGGTGGTAGCAACTTCATGCAAGACCCGTCGCCTGAACTTTGGCGCCGGAGACAAAACAGAAAAACATCTTTTGCTACTACAACTACTAACACCATAGTTATTATTATTATTACTAACAAGGTGCATTTTTCGTTCAGGTCTAGACACAGTCATGTTTGCATCTGTAAAACTTTCACCATGTCTGTAAACAAATTGCACCTGATAAATAAAAAACCGAAAAAGTGAAAGAGCCCCCAAAGACACGGTCCCTTGCGGGGTACTGTAAACAAGAATGCGAATATAATTAAACGGTGCGCTCATAATTGAAGCAAAAATGGCTGCTACAAGATTAGCGATAAACGAGCATGTACAAAGTTCATCACAGCAGGTAAAAGACGCCACCCCGCCGCCAACGTCATTTTTGCCTGACCCTACTTTATTTGTTTCAACGGGAACAGAAGCATTTCTCAAAATAAACCCCAGCGTATCCAAAATTCGCCGCTCCAGAGGCCTTATGTACAAGTGAAAAATATCACGCGGAATTTTGCTGCGCCTGAATAACTCATAAACAACACCAAAGACACAGTCACGAAGTATGGTAATACCAATCCCACGAAAAAATATACAAACACCGTTTTCCCTGTACGCCTGAAAAGCAACCTTAAAAAATTTAGTGTCGTTGCCCGTGCTCCACATGCGATACTTCACAACTTGCATTCCATTTAGCATAAAGGCGTTCAAAGAACCAGCCATCATACCAATAATAAAGGCATTTAGCGCAGATGAGCATGACACGTTTACGTAATCCGGCGCTGTCCTCTCAATAAATATTTGCGCAGAGTTCTGCCAAAAAACATATGAGGCGCCTACAAGCGTGCGATATACCGCAGCGTTCATAAAACCCTGAAACGGGTGAACAAAGTTGCGTCTATCAAGAAAATACTTGCGACGAAACTTTACACGCACGTACAGCGCTTTATCAAATGGATTGAAAAGAATTGCCTGCGCGGCACCTGACAAAAAGGCCGGGGTGGCAGTATAAAAAATATATACCTTTTCCTCATTACGCTCAGTCGTCATCTATACATATATATAAGCTTAAGCACCTGTTTCTTTCTGTTCGTGTCTGCGTAATTCTACACTCTTCCCTTCCCCACTTTCCTCCTCAATCAATTAGACTAAAACCACCGTACACCAAACCTGCTTTGGTAGCAACAATAGCAAGATATATATATATATATATATATATATATATATATATATATACATACATAACATTTTGCCCACACTTTTAAAAAGTTTAGCCTTCATATATATATATATATACATATATATACCAAAAACCCTTTTACAACCTGTTCTTAAAAGTACTTATAAAAAACGACATAATAACGTTTTTTTTTTTTTTTTTTTTTTATAGCAGTGCGCTGTATCTATCTATCACAGATGTACATAAAACAACATCTCTCTGGTGGCAATAAACACAATAGAGAATCAAAATAAATAAAATAACATTTCTCATTTTCTTTCCCATTAGAATATATAACCTTCTAATCCCCTTCCTCACAGACACACACACACACACAAAAAGAAACAAAAAAAAAATCTTTCTCTTTTTTTTTTTTTGCCTTTCTTTTTTTTTCTTTTCTTTCCTTTTTTTTTTTTTTTTTTTTTTTTTTGGGGGGGGGGGGGGGGGGGGG
>JAWVMR010000287.1:5664-21178 GCA_036321205.1 Trypanosoma caninum | reverse complement strand
TTTTTTTTTTTTTTTTTTTTTTTTTTTTTTTTTTTTTTTTTTTTTTTTTTTTTTTTTTTTTTTTGGGGGGGGGGGGGGGGGGGGGTAAAGAGGAAAAGAAAGGGGGTTATCTCTTTATACCCAAAATACAATTTATTTTAACTTGTGCACAAACAGATATATATATATATATATATATATATATATATATGTATATATTATTTTTTTTCTTTAATATATTTCTATCCACTTTTTCTTTCTTCTCTAATGACACCTGCAGTAAAAAAAAAAAAAAAAAAAAAAAAAAAAAAACCTAAAACATAGCCTCACAGCCGCTATATTTTCAAAAAACAAGTTTCTTTTTTTATTTCTTTTTCCTATATTCCTCAATGCAAGAGTGTGACGGCAGCACCATCCAAACTACCAAAAATTCTGGCGACGTTTTTTTTTTTTCACGCCCCCCGCAATGGTTGATGCTGTTGTTTCCCTTTCACGCTTCAGCGTAGGCAAATTATTTTTCTGTGCCCAACTTTCAGTAATAGTGCACATAGGAATGTGTCGTGAAGCAAAGGCTGTCAAAATAACCCGCACGTTCTGGCAACAGGCAAGCGCCTCCGCCTCTCTCGGGCCCGCGCTGCCCCGCTGCACAGCCCTCTTCACCGCGTAGGTCAACAGGGGCTCCAGCCTGCTTATGATCTCACTCAGGCCCTTGCATTTGCCTGTAAAATCGTCATCACTAAGAAACTTTAACAAATCAGTCGGCTTCTTCTGCCCAATAGCAATAAGGGCCAATAGCATCGTCTCCAAAGTTGTCAGATTTTCTGGCAGCACACTACAGTCACCCACAACATGTTTCAGCTGCTTCAGCACAGTGGTGTACACATTGTCTGTGGTTTCAGGAGTTGCAAGTCTCGCCAAAAGCAGCAACGCCTTTGCGTGCCACATTCCTCTCGCCGTGTTCGTCTCGACAGGCTCTGTTAGGAGCCGCGCCTCTGCAAGAGCAGGGCTTAGGTCGTACGGTAATGAACTAACATGTTGTCCAATGATGCTAAGCGATTCAAGCGCGCGGTCTGTGTTTAGTTGATTCCGCGCCAAAAATGCTGCGAGAAGTTGAATACCACCGCTCTCCCGGACAATCGGCAGCCCAGCGGCTATGGCAGTCAACTGGACAAACTCCTGCACAGTCACAGTTGAGAGCACCCGAATGATAAGCCCTAAAACATGCTCCTGTACCTCCACTGTCCACTGCGGCCGCAGAGAGGGTGTGTGAGCCATCTTTCGCAGCCACGACATCGCCAGGCGCCGCTCCTTTAGCATCTGTGCCTCCTCCTCAGCTTCGCGGTCATCGCTAATCCAGTGAAGCAATTTTGTCGCAACAGGGCGAAATGCCGTGTGAATAAGAGAGTCGAGCGCCTTAGTCGCGGCTTGTCGCACTTGCTCAGAAAAGCCCTCTTCATCCAACATAACTTGCATAAGGACATCAGCTCCCTCGCGAGACAAGTAGTCCCATTTTTTGTCCAGCACAGAAACAGGCCCAAGTGACGAAATTCCCTGCACTGCGGCAACAAGCAGCTGCGGGGAATCGTCAGAGCCACTAAGAATCTTCACAAGAGATGTTACAATCTTTTTGAGAGCGTTACCGTCGCACAAGTGCTGGCCATGGCGGCTAATAAATTCCAAAATGCGTACTCGGGCCAAAAGCGGAGTCTCGGAACTCTCCGCCTCTGTCAACAAGTGCAGCAGTTCCCGTACATACTCATTCACCTTCGCCGGGTCCTCCGCAACGGCGGTTTGAAGCGTCCCGTATAATTCCGCAACGCTGGCGCCTGTGCGCGTCACCTCCAACTGCGGAGATCCCTGAGTTGTCCCTCCAGTTGCCTCGACAGAACATTCCTCAGTAAGTTCAACATCTTTAGCCAGAGCGCGCTTCTTGGGGGTCATATTATCCCCGCGTTTTATTATTTAGTAGTAATAGTAGTGGTAACGATAAAACAATAATAACAATTGATTGCGGCAGTGTGCAAAGATATTCAACACTTTCTGTTTGTTTTTGTTGCCGCAACGTCTTGTACTTTACCCTCACAAAAACAAAATTATAAGCTTCCTAAAAAAAAAAAGAAAAAACGCAAAAACCATAATAATAATATAATAAATGATAATTAAAGATATATATTAAAATAAAATAAAATAATTTTTTTTTTGGTGAAACGCAACATTATAAGTTTAATAATATGTATATAATTACGCCAATAAAAAAAAAAAGATATTTTCACAAAAACCTCCAAACATATATATATATATACATATATATATATATATGTATCAAAAAAAAAAAAAATAATAATAAAATAAAATAATAATAATAATAATAATAATAATAATAAAGTATTATGCGCTACTCTCTGCAGTAAGAAGAATGTTGTGCATATCGACCACAGCCGCATATATTGCGTTGGCAAACTCTTCAGCAGAGTATCTTGGCCCACCTTCCTTCCAGCAAGACAAGTTTAACATAACACACTCAGAAGCAGCCGCATAGCCGACACCATACCCCGGACTCACGGGCCCAAAACCACCACCGACAAGGGCATCTGAATAGAGCGAAGACGTACTCAAAATATTAGAGCCCAGCGTGGTATACGAAAAATCATTAAAAATTGCCGGAATATTGTTAGGGTTTCGACGCGCCGCAACATTCTTCAGGGCAAACAAGTGACGATCAATACCCTCGCCCATTTTGGCCTCTTTGGAAATCACACTCTGTTTCTTGATTGCCTTGAGAAGCGCGGCCAACTTCTCACTTGCTGTTGCGCGTGGAGTGTCCATCAACATGGTAAATGCCTGACTCTCCAGCGTGGCGGAGCGAATGCATTCTGTGCGTCCACGAAGAAACGCCGCTGTACTCGCACTTTCGTATGTGCTGACTGTACTCTTGTAAAGCCTCCACCACGCCAACTGCAGTGCCACCTGCAGAAACGGATCAGCTCTCACAGAACCCTTCGCAAACACTCGACCAGATGTGCCAATGTTGTCAAGCATACAAACAAAAAAATCCATGCGAGAAATTTGTGCATTAAGACGTGCCTTTGCTTTAGCGCCATCCTGCACCAACTCTGGTGTTAAACGCCACTTTAACTGTCGCACAGGCTCTGATGGAGCCGCGTCTCGCCGCATACTTTTGCTGCTTCGCATAATTGAGTGATTAAAAACGGTTTGGGTGTAACGCAACACCGCCACACCATCCCCCCAACTGTGCTCAAAGTTTACAGCAACAGCGCCGTTTTTCGTCACAATGACCGAAAGACTTTTATCCCACCAGCGGTTTGTATTTTTTACAAGCATGACACGATTCGCCATTGTCGCACCGCGCGAGGTGGAAAAATCCACTTCCACATCATCGTCCAAATTCAGTACAAACATCGCTGAATCAACAAGTTCAAAACTTCGCTGGTTTTCGGAATCTCGCAGCATCGCCGTCCGCACCGCATGCCACGTTTGTCGATCTGTTGATGTGAACACCCCAACGTCCGTAGTGGGCGGCTCCGCAGCCAACTCTGTGATGGCCTTCAGCCTCGCGTATATTTGCTCCTCTGGGAGTGGTTTGCAGTCGTTGTCAGCAACGGATACAACGTACTGCTGACCCCTGTACTGTACAATAATATGCGGCATGAATCCTACGGCTCTGATCTCGTCCTTCAAAAGACCAGGCACGCGGGTGGAGTTCATCAAATTATCAAACTGCGACATGTCAAGAGGAAATGCGTGAAATTTTGAACCAATGACGCACAGTTTTGCTGAAATATACTCTGGTGATAAGGCTAAAGTGCGCTGAAACCAGTCTCTCCTACAGTAGTGATCAGGCTTGCCAAAATAAAAGATCTCGGGCTTCAGTTTGTTCTCCAAATATAGGCGATAAAACTCAACACTGCTTGTAATCCAGTATGTTGCACGCGTCAGCATATCCGTTTTATCCATGTCCCTTCGTGTAATAAGACATGGATTCACGTTGATGGGCAAAGGCTGTCTGTTTGACAAATAAATATCAAACCAATCAGCTGAAATGTATGAAGTATGCCTGTTTGCCTTGTCAATACGCACCAACTCGTCATGTAAAACAGCACCAATACCAGTTTGAAACTCAGTCATAAGTTGCTCCGTTGTCTCAAACTGCCTAGGTGATACTAATGGTTTCACAGCGTTCAAATAGCGAGCACACGTATTTGCAAGTTTTGGAATAGGCAGACGGAAAAGACTTCGCTGAAAATGTCGTGTTGGTATTATTGAAGTGTCAAGAACTGTTTTATCCACACAAAAGCCAGTAGTAAGAGTATTTAAAAGTGGCTGTGATCGTGACCAGTCGGTAATGTCATTTGGAACTTTCAACACCGAGCCCCCATGACGCAGAACATATGTACGAAGCAGCATTAATACTTTCTATTAATGCGTTGCCTGAATGGTTCAAATCCTCTTTTAACTTTATGTATAGTTACACGTGTGTGTTTGTATAAATGCATGTAAAATTGTAAATATTAAAGCAACCAATAACAACAACAACAAAAGAAAAAAAAATGCAAGCACAAAAATAAACGAAATAACAACTTTATCAAACAGGATTCTGCAATAAAAATAATACATAGATAAATATATGTACATACATATATATATATACATATAGATATAATATTTACCGCAGTATGTAAATACAGAAAAAAAATAACAAGAAAACAAAAAAAAAAAAAAAAAAAAGCAAAAAAAAAAAAATTTTAACCAAAAAGTCGTTGTAACTTTCCATCACAGCTGCATAAATTTTATACCTTGCGCATCATCACAGTTGCGTTCCGCAACTTTGCCTCGTCAACGCTCATAGAACGATCCGTCAAAAGACGCGGGGGGATGTCGCGGGCAACAAGTTGGAACTCACCCGCACCAGGCTGAGCGTGCTGCGAGGCCAGAACGAAGATATCCCCCACGGTGTGACGTTTTGGATTCACCGTAAACTCCAGGCGCTTCCCCAAAAAATTTACAATTGCAACCTTCGCTGTCTCCTCTCCCTCGTAAAGCTCAAAAGAGGTCTGTTGTTCCACTTGACCCGCGCCGCCCCCACGGCCAGCACTAGCGGTTGTCTGTTCGTTTTTCACCGGATCGGTCGCGTTGCCAGTCAGCCGACGACCCTCGCCGGCAAACGGCAAAAAATTTGACGGGGTGTCGTGTTGCGTCGAGTCGACAAGATGCGCCGTAATTGCCGTGTTTGGGTACATCCTTGAAATTCTCTCGGGCACCTGCCCCGCTTCCAGTGCTCTAAAAAACGCAACGCCTTCATCGCTATTTTTGTCCAAACGCGGGCCCTTGTCGATGCAGTAGCCATCGCGGTAAACTGTAATGACAACATCACGGCGCTGGAGCAATGTGGGTGCCATAACAGGACTCTCTGCAGTCGTGTAGCCAAGGCGGCGACCACAACCAAAAAACGCCTGCGACTTGTCTGCTTCATCATCATCGTTTAATTGCTGTCGCGCCTTCTCAAAAAGAGAATTGATTACATTGTCCACACCGCTGTCACCGCCCAGCACCACCTGACCAGAAGATGGGCCCCCACCAACAAAATATTTTTCAGTCTTTTTTTCAGCATCTTTGACTCCGCTTTTTTTCACTGACTCCATTTGCAGAGCCTTAGTGGGGTCGCTCATTTTCCCCAATAGTTGTTTAACATGCTCTGAATCCCCACCGCATCTCCTCAGTAACTCCAAAGCGCCATTGCGTTCCAGCCATGGTGCAAACGCCATAAGATTTGCTACCTCTTCAGCCTCACTTTTTGGCATTTCCCTTCCCTTTATAATGCTACTCAATGTAAATGCACTCCAACAAGCACCAAAAAAATTTCCTTTGTTTTAATGGTAATAAATGATAACAGCAATTATAATTGCTATTTCCTAATATTTCGCTCTAATACCGTTTCTTTTTTCTTTTCTTTTCTTTTTTTATAAACCTTTCCTCTTTATTAACTTCAAGCTAAATCTTAGTTTTACCTTTGTACTTATTCGTGCGACTCACTAACGTTTCTTGACACTATTCAAAAATCTCTGACAAAATTCTCAAGAAAAGAGTAAAAAAAAATAATAATTAATATGCATATATTTACATAAGCCCCACCCCCAAAAAAAAAAAAAAAAAAAGGAAAACAAAAAACAGTTTTTTTTTTATTTTTAGTTACTTTAAATTTGCTGATTTAAAACAACAACAACAAAAAAATATATATATAAGCATAAGCACATATTAAGTGATCAAATATCAAAAAATAAAAAATAAAAAATAAAGTAAAATAATAAACAATTTAACACGGTAACCAAACCACAAACGCTACAGCTACACACAAACACACACATGCACACGCACACACCAAAAAGAATAAAACAAAAAATAAATCTGTCCAGAAACACACTTTCACAGCAAATAAATGAGTTGCATCATTCTTTAAAAATTAACACAAAAAACTATAAAGTGAAGATAAAATTGACTTCTCTGTATTACTCAATAGTGGCAAGTGAGACAAGAGAGACGAAAGATCTAGACGAACCCCAGAAAAATTGGCCGAAATAGCAGCTGAGGCAGCCCGACGGCTGGTGTCATCATCCCTACTGTCTCCATCATTCTTTTTCAGCCCCTTAACAAGCAAAGTTACTGCAGCATTTAATTCATGTATATATGCCGCTGAATGGGGAAGCTGACGCCACAGACGAACAGAACGGCCAATCTCCGTGGCACCATAAGTGTTCCTCCTGGCACTCTCGCTGTAATGTGGCACTGACTGCAAGTGCAGTTTATCCTGCAGCTCTCCCAAACGCACGGCCCGCCGCCGCAACGCCAACGTCTCCGCCTCCACCGCCTGCCGGCGACTTCTGAGGGCCCCCCGCGCGACACGCAGCCGCAACACCTCCGCCGCCGCGTGTTTGATGCCCGCAGCCGCCGCCTCCGCCGCCGCACGACGAACCCCGAGCGTCGCAGCCGCTGCCGTCTCCTGCCGCCGCAGCGCTTCAACAACGCCGCGCCGCTGCTCCGCCTCCCGCTGCATGTCCGCGATGACGTCAAGAAACCTCTGGGCTTCGGTGTCAAGCGCGGCCTTGTCCCCGTACATGCGGTAAGACGTCAGAGTGGCGTTTCTAACTCTCTTAATAACAAAAAAAAAAAAAAAAAAAAAAAAACTGCACAGATAGATAAACACAGAAGGACAGAAAAAACAAAAAAACGCAAATTAAAAAAAAAAAAAAAAAAAAAGAGATGCAACTGCACATCAAGATAATGTCAAGAAGTATTTCACACAGGCGCAAACCAATACACAACAGCAAAACTATATATATATATATATATATATATATATATATATATATATATATATATAGAATAAGAATAAGAATAAAAACTCAAAAGCTTAGAGCAGCAGCGTAATGAATAGTTTTCTTAGGCTTGTCCTTCGTGCTAAATGCATAATGCGAACTATTATACCCACCAAAACCAGAGTAGAAAGGACAGTCTAAAAGTGAAACAAAGGGACAGCGTCCAAAAACGTCTAAATATTCAAAAGTAACAAGATATGGACTCAACACTGGAATATCACACGCCTCCCGCTTCTCACTGCGCTCAATGTACTTTCGCCTGCGCTCCTCAGCACGCAACAAATTTTTTACATCTCGCTCAAATCGCATCTTCGCGCCTGATAAAAACTCAAAGCGACGTCTAGACGCACGCAGTTGCTGCTCATAGTTGACAATAGTCTTACGCGCCACCTCTTCTTCCTCAATGAGGCGCTCAATACTCCTAAAAAAACACTCTTTAATCCAAGGTTCCATACACCTCTTGCGACGCTCCTCCGACTCCTTTAACGTCTGTCGGAACCCCGCAAACGCTGTGATGCTTGTCACGCCAGACTCAAACCGGGACATTAAATCGTTGTAAGCCTCATCTTCAGCTCTAACAATCTCCTTTCGCTTCCTTCGCTGAAGCACACCAACACGACGTATTTTCTCAGCAATAACAGCAGCCAAGTATTCCTTCGTGCCTCCAAAGGCAGCAGGAACCACTTCCATGGCTAAAGCAACAGCAGCGCTGTCTGAAGAAACAAATAAATCGACATTAGACCGATTTTGTGGTTCTTCTCCTATAGAGACGCTATTCGGGTTGTATTTCTCGGTGATCCACGGACTACTCACCGAGTCATCAGGAAAAGAATGCAACACTGGAAGTTTTGTTGAAAAGGACCTTTGTACACTGATCCCCAACGGTGACACTGTCGCACGACCATTTTGATGATTTTTCTCTGCTTTTCCTGATAAAGACATAACAGGCATATATATATATATACTCTCACCTGCTTGTAAAGCAGTAGACTTCCACCTAACCCAAAATACTAAAAGAAAAAAAAAAAAAAAAAACACTTTTTTTTTTATTTAAAAACTATAATTATTACCTTTTTTTTTTTTTTAATGTATACACATAAATGTTAAAAGCCCAAGTAACAATGCAAAAGCAAATAAAACAGGAAAGCATGGAAAACAGGCATGCCAGCGTAGATAAATAAAAATTTTTTTTAAAGTAAAAAGCAATAATTTATGTAGAAATTGCGTTTGATAGCACAAACTTATAAACATATAGCTATTCATCCTTCCATATATTTCATATATATATATATATATATGTGAAATATATATCTTTCTCTTTTAATTTTACAAACAAAACCATGCAGCAAAAACACAGAAACAATTCAAATAATAATAATAATAATAAATGAATAATTGTAAAAATTATTATTAATACCAAAACCAAATAACACATTTCCGCTTCACTTAACGAACAACAAAGGAAGACCAAACATCAGAATCATTGCAGCAACAATAATAATATCAACAACACTAGCAACTATATATATACATACCTTTTATCGTTAAAAATCACTCAACCAGAATATATTTTCAATGATCAAAAAGTAGCTCCCTTTTTGTGCACGATCCATTTTATAATATCTATAACGCAAACACACACTCACACAAACGTCGCTGTGTCGCTGCTCACTCATAACTGCGCCAACGCTGGAAAAAAAAGATCACAAAATTCCTCAAAGCTCATAGCATCTCGCGACCTCACCTCATCGGGGGCTCCACCGGCCAGAACTGCCTGCACAACACTCGCGCTGACATCCGCCCCCGTGATGATCTTCCCGACCCGCAGCAGCGCACCCTGCGAAACGCCCCCTTCCGCATCAGCGACGGCGGCAAAGACCGCACGCAAACACGCCAGCACCATCCGCGCGCGCCGCTCCGGGGACTCCCACAACTTTTCCACGACCGCGACAACCTCGCCAAGGGTCACGCCCCTAAGCGAGCACCACGACTTGCCGGTTGCCGCAACAAACGCCGCGCGTATTTCGTAGATGTCAATCACCGGCAGACTGCAATCAGATGGGAAAAGCGCCCTAATGATTGAAAATAACCGTTTACCGTCTATGCGGCCAGCGTCATCATCATCCCACGCAATAAAAAGAAGCGACGCCTGCTGTTTTTTCAGTTGCAAAAACATAAAAGAACATGATAGCATATCACCCACAAAAGTCTCCTCTAAACTCGCTCCATCTCCTTTAGTGGTCAGAACGCTTTTTTTTTTGCTATTTTTTTTGTATCCCATAAAAAAACCTTTTTTTTTTTTAAAATAATAATAATAGTTATTATTTTGTTGTTGATATTGCTGAAGAAGAAAACCAATATATAAAAAAAAATATTTTATAAAGTTTCCTATTAATATTTACAATAACAATAGCAATATATATATATATATGTATATATATATAACACCTGTCATAGTTTTTTTTACTACTCTTTTCTTTATTTTTACTCCCTCTTTACCAAAAACAAAAAAAATTTTTTTTTTCTTGTTTGATTATTTTGTTTTTAAAGCTTTAGTAGAAAACATCTTTTTTCTTTTTTTAGTTTATCCATAACAAGTTTCTTGCATATTCAAACAAAGATCTATCAATGTGTCATTTTCACCGTCGCACATACGCGATTACTAAAAAAAAAAAAAAAAAAAAAAAAAGACTTTTCAAAACGCCACTTGAAATAAACTTTCAAAAAAGCATTAAGCTGTCACCTTTTTTTATGTTTTTTATTTTTTTTATTTTTTAATCAAAACAAAAGTATCACCTTTACGCGCCATCCTTCTACAAAAAACTCCCCACGACCACAGATTAAACTTTGCGGTCAAGCTACTAGACCCGCATTCCGCATCTGAATCCACGATGATAGTAAGTTCTGTTCCTTGGTCTCAAGCACATTTGACCAAAGACGAACAATTGTTGGCAAGCTCTGCTGCTCAACCATCGCAATCAAAATGCGACCAATAGCCGTTTTTTCTAATGCGCGGGCCATCTCAAGCTCGCTGGTTCCATCCTGCATTATCTGACGCAGCACCTCACCATCGTGCAGCTTTGCTCGTCGTACAACCTGCGTAAGCAAGTCCCTAGACAAATCCTCCCGTAACAAACTTGTCACCCTCGCCGCATGCACCCACGCGTCAACTGATGGCAGCTTTAACAAGTTCTGAACAGTTTCCGCAGGACCCAGCTCAGTATTTTTTGTCTCTGGCGGCAGAAATGCCTTCTGAGCAGACACAACAGCCTCGTCAAGACGCATTGCGTGATATGCGGCTGATGTCGGCGCCCCTGCGGCCACCCAAGCAAGCTTTGACATTGAAATACATCGGGAGCGGTGCGTGACAAGGTCGTCACCGTAGGTGAGATATGGCAAAGCTTGCAGACCCTCAGTCTTAAGTGCCTCAAAGGCCGTTGGCTTCACCAGCCACGCTAACTGCGGTGCCTCTCTCTCAAGAAACGCGTCACGCATCAGTCTGGCAGGCTCGTAGTCTTGCAGCAGATCCGGAAGTAGCTGCAGCTCCCACTCACGGCGCTGCGCGAGCAAGGTGCGGAGGGCAAATTCATATACATGCGGATTGCGCTGGCAGTAAACGCCAAGCAGCTTGTACGATTCCACCTCCTGCAAGGGGTCGTCAACTGGGCTAGCAAGACAAATGGCGACAAGAATTTGGCCCACATTGAACTCTAAAGCCAACTCCTCACAAATGTGCAGTACAGCCGCGCCGACCACAGAATCCGCAGAATATGTTGGGAAACCAAAAGGATATCCAAGCGGCTCACGAAAAAACGGCTCGCGAAACAATGTACAACGCATAGCGTCTGCATAAAAAACAGAACTCCCTTGCGAATGGTTCTGAAACAAAAAATGGATAAGGATCGTAATAACATCCAGCAAGCGAAGCTGGTCAACCACGGGAACGTCCAGCGAAGATGCCGCGGCGCCGCCCAATGACCGCTTCGGGACAGCGATTGCAGCCACAACACTAGCAAGTGCGTTCGACAATGTTGTACAAATGCCAGCCATCTGAATCTGAACACCATACCGTTCTACTTCAGAGCTAGTCCACAACATCGCACACACGCTGGGAGATACAGAGTACAGGGAGGCCATGTCAGTACGTGACTCATTTACAGCTCTTGAAACAAGAACAAAAACATTTGCCACCGCCATCGCCTCTTCAAACTTGGTACGATGGTCCACAAGAACACTGCGTTGGGTCTCGCATAAATTCTCACCCAAAGACTGCAAAAGCATACAAAGCAAACTCGGGTCCCCAAAAACAATCTCTGCAGCTGATGCCCGTACCCTTGAAGGCTGCGCAAAAGAATATTCATTGCGAAAAGAATTGGCAACATGAATAATTGCCTCACGCAAAAGTCGCTGACACAGTTCCCGCCTAATAACGTCACGCTTTAAACAAAAATAATCCTCCACTGTGCTGTTTTCGTCACCTTGCCGTGCACTTGTTGGATAACTACGACGATAAAGTGGAGTTAACGCCTCAAAGTTAATAGCAGCAACCGCTGTGTCTGACAGCGGGTACGAGCTGTCGTTCTGCAGTCGCCGAATTGCAACCATAGCAAGAAGCGACTCCTGCATAGACAACAACTGTGCAATTGTGTTATCATTAAGGCAAGGCCCAATTTCTTTATGAAGAAGTGCGGCTATAATAAACCGACGATGTTCCTGTTGACGTCGAACAAGGCTCTGGGTTACATGCATCACCATACTCTCATCTTCCATGTCAATGTCTGCACGTGCCCAATTTCCCCTGTGAGGATTAAAATTAGAACAAATATCTTCACTAACCTGCAACACAGCAGAATCAAGAGTCGTTTTAGAATCAATGCGCACGGCTTGCAAAATACCATCCAACTGCAATGCCATATTCTGCGATCCTTCACACTTTCCCGTAAAGCGCGACTTGCGCCAAGTGTCATAGTGACCATCCCGCTTATCTTCTTGCCGTAACTCTGCACCACCTGCGGCAGCGTCTGCCAGCGCCTCATTCAAAGACACAACTGATTCTACAGGCCCATTAATATCCAATGTAACAATCCGACCATCAAGCAACAAAGAGCTGCAAATCGCCTTTTCAACACTGCGCAAGAACAAAACATCCTCGCTAGAACATGGACTACGCACACTCACCCGGTTGTTGAGGCGGACACAACAGTGCCCTGCCAAAACCACAACCTCCTGTCGTTCTTCGTTAATGTAAATTTTTGTGTGATGCAAAGGGGATTCGGTGACACTTCTGATCAGTGACTCAACAGACTGTACACTGAGCGTGTGAAGCACCGCACCGGTACAAGAATCCATGGTAACAACTTCTAAACCCGCTTCGCGTCCATGGCACGGCAGCAGGTATACCAAACAACAAAAATGTGCGTCGCTTTCCGCAAGAGCCACAACGCGGGCCTTGCGCCGCAGCACTGCAGAAATATTTGTGGCCCACACGACGCAAACACCATCACTGTCAGTGCCTTTATGAAAAAATTTACTAAAATCCAATAAAAAAACCTCGGAAGCAACGTTAACAGCCCACAATTGTGTTTCCTTTCTAGAGCAAAAGCGCAGTAGTGTAAACTCATAGCAATTGACTTCTGCCTCCTCGCTGGCACCTGTCTCCGCGCCCACAGCGTCATGGTGCTCTTTGCGGTTGTTTTTTTTGCCCTTCCCAAATTGTATCGCCGGCATCCAAACGGGCCACCAATTTCCAGCAAGTGACGAAGACGCCAATGGGGTCGTGCGTACTGCAACGTCTGAGTCAGGACGATCAAAATGAAGCACAAACCGCTCGCCACCAGTCTTAATGGCGATAAGCACCAGCCCACCAGCTGTGCCAACTGCAGTAAGTAACACCTTATTATCGCAGCGGCACGCAAATGAAGTCACCAAAATTACACCGTCCTCACTGTGAAAAGCAAATTCCATTGAGTGATCAAGACTGGAAACAGCACCATTCTTTGTGCAAAATGCGAGCGAGTCCTCACCAGGACCAAGTTCGGCAACAAACAACGGCATCCCTTCTTCCTCAGTAAAATTGGGAATCTGCGCCATGCGTGGGGCGGTGAGGTGCCAAAATGGTTTGTTCATGTTCCACACACGCAGGAGACGAGTGTTCTCATCCACAATCCAGCAGCTGTACTCACCAACACCAGAGAGAAACACAGAAGAAGAGACAGCGGCATCGCTTAAAGCACTCGGCGCCTTGGAAATAAAGGTGGAAAACTCACCTTTGCCATTCACAGACAAAAAAGCGCTTGAGGCTCTCTCGCCTTTAGCTTTCAGTTTGCTCAAGTCCCCCAATCTTTCCGTGCTGCTAATTGGTGAGCGCTGAGTCCGTGCAACCTTCAGTGGTGGAAAAAATGCGTACATTTTGTCCCCTTTTTAACTACTAATATTGTACCCACACACACACACACAATAAAAAAAAAAAAAAAACGACCATTTTTTTTAGTTAACGCTAAAACAAATGCCGCTTCAGTCATTTAACCTTTTTTTTTTTTTTCTTTAATGCTTTTGCACTTTAACTTAAAAAAATTTCTATACCCATATCTATTTAAAAACTATATGAACTTTTAAACTATCCCCTCCTTCACCACCCAAATCACCGCTCCTCTTCTGGATCCTGGCTCATCTCTATAAGCATACGGTGTAATGGCTGCAACCACTTTGCATTCATGTGACGCTGCAAAAGCATCTCTTGTAACTTGGGGGGGTCCGCAAGAGGGTCAAATACAAAAAGATTTTCCCACTCAAGCGGACAGCAAAGTGACCCTGTGCCTGGATGAACACAAAATGGAAGCTTCAAAAGATGATCGCGACGCGTACTGACATGTTCATCTAATCGTGGGTACATCAAAAAAATTTGCACCGCGGCTGTCACGTTTGCGGCAGCATCGCCCAACACTCGCATGATGTAACTCCAATCAAGCACATTCCCCTCCTCAAACGGCACATTTTGTATAAACCTCTGCTCCACATCGCGGCGCAAGCCCATTTTAAGCACAGAAACAATTGCGCTGTAAACAACACCGGCACCTTTTGGATGCAAAACGCTGTTAGGGTTCGATGGCGATGACTCAAGAAAGAGTTGCGTGAATGCCGGGTCAATTACATCACGTTGCACGCGACGGATGCTCGGATGTATTGGCTTGCCATTCACAAGTTCCGCAAGAACTGTGTGGCGTGACGCCTTTGGAACCACTACAGTTAAGTACCCCACAAGCGCTGCGCGCTCGTCGTCATGCAACTTGCAGGCAGCCTTGTCACAAACCCACAAATGAATACCACGCCGACCGGAAAAAACAGGCAAAATATAACGAAAATTAAAGCTCTCATGCAAAAAAGTTCGAAGAACATGTGCGGCACATGCCATCCACGTCCAGCAGTAACTGCATATTGACTTTCCACTACAACAAGAACGCACAGCGTCATAGTCACTCATGTCTATATCAAAAACAAGTTCACGCTCCACTGGAAGGATATTCGCACTGCCATGCTTCTGATTTGGTCGAATGGTATACACCGCCCCAACATCAATCTTCTCTGGAAAACATCGGATAAGATCGCGCCGAAGTTCAGCGGCACTGCTATAGCTCCTAAACCGCGAAAAAATGTCTCCAAGAAGTGTAAAGCAAAACTCTCGACGCGATAGATAGCCATCAGCAGCAACATTTCTTTGACCTTTTTTGATTACATCGTCGACGTTGTCTGCTAAAAAAAATAGGTTGCTTTCGTTAGTTGTGAAACTCGCAGTAGCAGAAACAGCAACAGCGGTGTCTCCTGCAGCGGAAAAATTGTACGACAACCACTGTGTCACAAGATCCACGGGGTATACAAACTCGTAAAACTCCCGAAGTTGTACCTCATCAAGCATTTCTCTCCATAAAAAATAAAAATAAAAAACAAAAGCAACACAAATAAGAAACGCATATAAAAAAAAACACTCTTAAAACAAAAACAAAGATATAAATTGCAAATCAATACATATATCTATATACTTTATGTTCACAAATATACAAAGTTTGTTAAATACATTCACGCAAAAAAAAAAAAAAAAAAAAAAAAAAAAAAAAAAAAAAAAAAAAAAAAAAAAAAAAAAAAAAAAA
>JAWVMR010000286.1:0-16051 GCA_036321205.1 Trypanosoma caninum | reverse complement strand
TTTTTTTTTTTTTTTTTTCTGTATTTAGGCAAAAAATGAAGAAAGTTAGTTTTTGGCAACATGAAAGAAACCGCTGAGATGAGGTTTACAACATCTAGTGATAATAAATTTATATATATATATATATATATATATAATATTAAAACCAATTACAAGGAAATTATTTTTTTTTTTTTTTTTTTTTTTTTTTTTTTGTAGTACTATCATTACTGGGGAACGTCATGTCGGTTTAGTAGAGTTTATATTATTTGTTTTTATTGTTTTACTTATTATTATTAATTATTGTTGTCGTTAGTTTAATATGTAATTATAAATACATGTATTTATATTTATATTTGCGGCAGTTATTTTGTATCGGTTTAACCTTTACGTGACGTTTATTACTGGTTAAACATATTAAGTAAAAAAAAAAAACATTACATTAATTATATATATATATATATGTATATATATATTATTTTTTTGTGTCTCTGTGTGTGTTTTAATATTCAAATAATGCATCACAAAAAAAAAAAAAAAAAAAAAAAAAAAAAAAAAACGCTATTTTTATTTATTTATTATTGTTATTATCATTATTATTGGTTTTAAAAAATGTCAGTTATTTACTGAAAGGAAAGTGGAAAGGTCACCGATCAAAATACAAAAGGCCAAGGAGCCGCACATTTTATTTGATTTTGTAACGGGTCATCACAGTGGCTGGTTTACGTGAGGTTGAAATTAAACCAAACAAAAAAAAAAAAACACGCTCATGCTTGAACATGCTGTTGATGACCCGTTGTTATTAAAACACATAATGTCTACCGCAGAACCTAGCAAGAGTCGTATTGGTCGCATGATGGAAACTAGCAGGGCACACATGCAACCTTTTTTGGCCACCAACAGGCAGAAGGATAACCTTCCAAGAAACAAGCGCGAAAATCAGCTGCAGTTGCAACGGGAAAATCAGGCCGCGTGGGACGTTGCGGCGGAGCGCAAACTGCAGCTGCCGGTGCTACGCACGATGGCACCCTCTTTTGTGAGGGCCGTGAGCGAAGAGAAAGACGGAATGGGCGGCATTGTCATTAACGAGGTTGGGTACAAAACAATCATTGGCATGCTGCCCACCGCTGATAATATCAGACGTATAGCCGATGACGACGAGTTGATCAGCAGCTTTCGCCAGTACCGCATCGACGCGCTGAGGGCTGCGCGACAGGCGGGTGCAACGATGCAGAGCGTAC
Organism: Trypanosoma caninum; assembly: GCA_036321205.1. Taxonomy (NCBI): domain Eukaryota; phylum Euglenozoa; class Kinetoplastea; order Trypanosomatida; family Trypanosomatidae; genus Trypanosoma; species Trypanosoma caninum. The sequence continues at coordinate 14,831 of JAWVMR010000286.1, read as the reverse complement.
CGCACCCCGACGAGTCGCGGCAAATGGAGCCAACGCTGCGCACACTCGCTTCAAATCACCTGATTGACGCTGATGCGGTGCCTGACGACGTTTTGCAGAAGCACCGGGAAATTGCTTCCGTCTTTTCCACGGGTGTTGTGGATGATGGTATCATTGAGGCCCCGCAGCGGCAAAAGAAGAGCGATAGCGCAGAGCGCCTGGCAAATTTGGCGGGGCTGCGGGGCTCGGCGCCAAAGGGCACCTCTAGTTTTCTGGCGGCGCCGCGGTTCAGGGCGGCCAGGAACCTCGCTGGTGTGCGGCAGCCGGACATTGGCCACTACCACCAAAGGTACGTGATGACGGAGCCGCGGGTCGTTGGCGGGTACATCGCGCCACCTGTCTCTGCGCCGCAGCCGCAACAGCCCCAGCCTGAACGGCCGGCTGAGTCTTTGGGTACTCCAGCGGAGTCACCGATGTCAGAAACAGCGGCTGAGTTTTTAATGACGGACAACACAAAAACGTTCCGTTTTTCAATGAACGGCACTAAGGCCAGGAGATTAATGAGAACCAAAACTTTTGCTGCTTCTCCTCGAGAGGCATTGCAGAAATCTAAAACATGTGGAAGCTATATGTTTGTGTCTAAAACACCACGAGAAGTGGTGCCAATTTGCAGCGCAGCAAAGGACTTGGACTATTTCCCATATGCTGATGTGCGTTCAACTGTGAAGCGAAAACGTTGTTTTGTTACATTTGACGCTCCAGTTCATCAAAATCGTAACAGATGTGCCACAAGGGTACCAGCTGTGGGTACGTACAATGTGGTTGCGGACATCGCAAATAATCCGCACCGCACTGTGTGCATGGACCGGGACACAGGGCGTGTTGGGTTCTGGTTAAACAGAAGAGCCGCCTGTAACACATCATCTGAATATGTGGATGTCAGTGACGCGCTTAAAGCCGTCCATCCACGTGTGCGTGTGGCGAGAATGGTGGCACAAGTACGTGAAGATAAAAGTAAAAAAGGTAAACATGTGCGGGATATCACAGTGTCAGTTGAGCGAGACCTGAATTTTCCACGGAGTGTGTTTGACAGCTGTGAGGCAAAACGTGTGCGGCGGTTTGAAACGATGACTGGGCGGTGCTTCAAAGTGTCGAATGTGTCTTGCGAGGCCCCAGAAACTATTGACATGACGCATGTAACAAAGCGCACACCCCAAGTAATCATTCATCCATCTGCACCAGGACATGCGCCATTGCACCAAACCCAACAAAGCGATATTGGAAACGTGCCAAATCTCAAGTGGGTAAAGCCGACAACAGAGCGTTCGGCATGCTTTGGTGCTGTTCCCTCAGTCGCACCTTTGCAGCCGCCAGCGCGGGATTTGTGGTACGACACCAGCAAGCGTTCGCTGGTGGAGCCACGCATAAAAGGGAACCCAATGATTGAGTCACAGGTGTCGCGTGATAAACGCGCAAAAGTCTTCTCCACTGCAGGCTGCGGCGCGCATGTGGTGTACAATATTGACATCCCGCAGAGGTGCAAGTCCGTACCGCTTTTTGAGAAGCAGATAACAAAGGAGGCACAGTTTTGCGGTCATCGGCTGCAGTCTGAGCGGTGGCAACGGAAGAACCCACGGGCACCAGGCCCTGGTTATTACAATGTCTCCTACAAACTTGTTGAATGATGAAAATAATAACAACCAGTTGATGGTGGTGTTAAATAAGTATTGCAAAGAGGCCAGAAGTAAAGCAGAAAAAAAAAAAAAAAAAAAAAGAAAAAAGAAAAAAAACTGATGAACCGCAATGTATCTATACATAATAAGTGATTTGGGTGAATATAACCAACTTTTCTTGGTGCTTCTGTGGCTGTTGTGTGTAATAGCGAGGGAAGGCGAGAGATTGTGAAAAGTAACAAAAATCAAAACGTAAATAAGAAGGGTTAGGGGGTTGGTGGTGGGGGGGGTGGGGGGCAAATGTAATGTAAGAATATGAAACTTAACGAAGAATAAAACGGGAAAAATATTGCTCTTTGTTTGTATTTATGTAAAACATAAAAGTTAAAATAAAAAAAGGCATACAGTTATGATAAATTTGACAATATGTACAGAATCTTGCGACCTGAAGCGCACAATAATAAATATGTTTGTATAAAGAAAAAAAAAAATTAAATTTATTTTTAACGACGCATATATATGTATTTGTGCATACTGCGCGATGTTATAAAAAATTTTATATATTTTTTATTAGAACAATTTAAAACAACTACAAAAAAAAAAAAATAAATAAATAAATAAATAATAATAATAATAAATGGAAAAACAAAGCAAGTAGTGCATAGATACACAGTCACGAAATGATGAAGGCAACTATGCGTCAGCTGCTGCTTTTGTGCACTTTCTGCGTGCTTTGCTACGGTTCTGCTGTGGCTGTTCAAGACATCGATGATTTGAAGAAAGTAACGGAGCAACAAAACAATATTAGTTTTGTGTTTTAAAAAAAAAAAAAAAACAGAAAAATGGTATCGCGACAAGCGGCGATTGCAGTATTCTAATGAACCCACACGTGCTGGCTTTTTTTTTTTTTTTTTTTTTTTTTTTGTGACTGCGCTTTGGTAAGTGGCGGAGTTACATGCGCTGTCCATACTTTGTGCTGTGTGGAAAAATAAATTTAACTTAATAATGGATATATAGTAAAAAAGAAAAAAAATAGTCAAGTCAAAAATCTGTTGTATTTGTAGGTGGCAGTATTGGCAACGGGAGGTGGTAATGAGCCTTAAAAGCGATTATTTTCTATGTAACTTGATAAAACAACCACTATGTGTTTTTGTATACTTGTTTGTCTGTATGTTTATGTATATAACAAAAAAAAAAAAAAATTTTTTTTTTTTTTTTTTGAGGGTAACAATGTGTTTTTGTTATTTTTCTTTAATAATACATACATACAGATATATACAGATACATATATATATATATATATATATTGTGAATGTTGGCTGCTGGAGCGAAAAATGCACCTGCCGTCTATTCTGCTTATGGCATAACTCTGGTCGCTTAATTCCTTGACAGCCGCAAACGTTTATCCTTTAAAGTTTTGATTTCTGATTTTTGATTTCTGATTTTTGATTTCTGATTTCTGATTTCTGATTTCTTTTTTTTTTTTTTTTTTTTTCTACGGGGGCCAGTAATCTCAAAAATATACATATATATTTTGTGATGTGAGTGAACGTGTGCGGGTTTATTGTTTTTGTGCGTCTTGCAGCCATTTTTTTTTTTTTTATTTTGTGTTGTTGTTGTTTTTCTTTTTAGCAGTGTTTACCAGCTGTGTGGTTGCTTTCGGCTGCTGTGACAGAGTGAAGAGTTGCCTAACGCAGCTCAAAATGGGGGGAAAAAAGCAGCGGTGTGAGGAAAGTGCCGGTGTGCGTGGCTGCTTGCGGGAGTATATTAAACGCCACATGCTCGATGCCGTGGACGCCTCCTTTAAAATTCTCATTTGCGACGAGCGCGCTGCGGCGGTGCTGAACTCGTGCATGCGCGTGCACGAACTCATGCGGCACGGCGTCACGCTGCTGGAGGATTTGGCGACGCCGCGGCAGCCGATTATAAATAGCCCCGCACTGTACTTTTTTGCTCCAAGCGATAATTCCGTTGGGCACGTCATAGCTGACTGGTCAGTTGCAAAACCCTACAAAGAGGCACACATATTTGCACTTGGCACAACGCCGCGTGCCTGCATTCAGCAGCTTGCACAGGCGCGTATTGTGTCGGAGGTGTTGAGTTTTAAGGATTTGTTTGTAGATTTTATTGCGCCGGAACCTTTAGTATTCCACTTAAACATGCAAAAAGATGCTTCGTGTTTTTTGTCTACGCGGCCATCACCGTGTGAGGAGGCTGCGTTGGATGTGGCGACAACACGTTTGGCATCGGTGTTTTCCACCTTGAATGATGGTGCACCTTTGATTCATTATCAGAACAGAAGCAGAATTTGCGAAAACTTTGCCGCAAAATTTTTTGACAAAGTAACTAAACTTTGTTCGTGTGACGCTCAGGGTTTTACTGAGGCGGTTGGGGGCCGCGATAAACCGTTGCTTATTATTCTTGATAGGGGCTTTGACATGGTTACGCCGCTTGTGCACCATCGCAGTTATCAATGTTTACTAAACGACCTTCTGTCTCTTGAAGACAACATATACAAACAGACCTATACTAACCGCATGGGAGAGGTTACGGAAAAAGAGCACTTTCTTGATGAAGAAGACGAGTATTGGTCTCTTTACCGTCATCGGTTCTTTGCTTATTGTCTGAAAGAGTTTCCTACAGCGTTGCAAAAGCTTTACGCAGAGAATCCCGGCCTGGCGCAGGGTAAAAGGGTGGGGAAAAGTGTGGCGGAATTGGGCAGTGCAGTGCGGGCCCTGCCGTGGTTTCAGGAGCAGGAGGCCAAACTGTCGTTGCATATTGATATTTGCACAAATATTATGGACATTTACCGGGCACAGTCTCTTGCGGATGTGTGCGAAGTGGAACAGGACATTGCTGCAGCGCGCAAATCACATAAGGAGAATTTAGACAATGTGCGACGTTTGTTGAAAAGGCAAGACATACCGCGACGAGTGCGTTTGCGTCTGTTACTGCTGCTTTTTGCCGCTAGCGATATAGGTGAATCTATGGAAGCAAAACTGCTGTCCGTTGTTGAGGAGAGCGAGCTGGTGGACGACGCCCGCGTATTTGCTGGTTTAAAAGATATAATGTGTTCCTTTAAAAAAAACGCGCACTGCAACGTTATGTTGGAAAGAAGGCGAGATGGCAATAGCTTTTTCCCTGGTGATTCTGCAAATGGTGATCCGTTTGTTAACCAAATGACCATGCTAATTGAATCTATAGTGAAGAACACGCTGAACACAACAGAGTTTCCTTTGATGGCTTCCTCGTCGTCGTCGCCGTTGTATGCGGCCGCAGGTGCGACCAACCGACATGTTAATGACGGGGCGGGGACACCCAAAAAATCGTTGCGTGTTGGGTTATCTTTAGCCACACTACAAACACAGCGCGAGGAATTTCACAACAAAGAAATGTCAGCACAATCGTTTGGTTCACCGTTAGTGAATTTTTCAGCATTGGACAATAGAAAGCGTAGTGATGCGGCTTTTCTTGATCTTGGTGACGGTGATGGCAAAATAGTGCTTAAGTCATCACAGCGCATTGTTTTGTTTGTTATTGGCGGTTTGACCTGCAGCGAGATGTGTGTGGCATATGAAACATCAAAGAGATTTGGTCGCGAGGTGATTGTTGGTGGCACATCGATTTTGCGGCCTGACGAATTTATTGAAGAACTAGAGAAACTTTCTTTGAGTTGAGGTGACTGTATTAGTATGATCACCGTTATTGTAGTGCGCAAGTTTTTTTTCTTTTTTTCTTTTGTGTGTACGAATATATATATATATATATATATTATCTGGCATGTTGTTGTTGTTTTATTGTTTTCCAAGGTTGTATGAAAAAATAACAAATTATATTGAAATAAAAAAAAAAAAAAGGGAGGGCTGGGAAGGGATATGCGTAGAGTGTGAGGGAAATAAAAGTATTTTGGAAAGATTTGGCAATATATGACATATATATATATATATATATATATAAACACATAAATTATATGCGCGTAAATGAACAGTTTTAATGTTTTGCATTTTTTTATGCTGCCTTTTTTTAATCCCTCTAAAGAAAAAAAAAAAAAAAAAAAGTTTTTTAGAGTTATTAATAATGAGAAAGCAGTGATTGAAGAAAAGGGGAACAACCTGTTATGCCATTTTTTTTAGTGTTATTGCTATTAATATTAATACTATTATTATTTTGGTTCTTGTTATTATTATTATTTTTTTTGTTTGTTTGTTTGTTAAGGAAGTAAATTATCTCTTTATGTTGCGCCTTTCGCGTGTGACGTTCCGCCGTGATGCACTTAATGGTGGTAGTTCAATGACTTTGGGCTCAAAAGGGGCAAAACTTTCTCCAGATCCTCTGCGTAGGCGTATGCCCTGGACAGCAGCAAAAGAATATGTTCCAGGAGTTGTTCTTAATGCTAAAGAAAAAATGATTTTGGATGGCGTTCAACTTTTGGATGTGGAGAACATTGATCGCTCCTCACAGATTGATCCGTTGGAAGTTTTGCGGGCAACTGTGGCTACATATGAGTACAACACATCCACTGGTAAGAATATTTTTCAACTAGCTTCACAAGTAGAGTTCAGTGGGCGAGGACAGCGGTTTTACCGCAAAGAATGGCAGGAAGGAACATACGACAAGTACGTCACTCTTTCTGCTATTGAGTTTAGTCGTGATGGAAATAAGGGAGTTGCATACGGGTATGTGACATTTCATGGTGAAAGCACAACGCGGCCTGTACAAATAGACTTTGCGGATGTTCCTGGATGGCACATGGAGTTTCGGAAAGAAAGGGCTGTTTCTTTTGGCGAAATTGTTCCTCCACCACCTAGCATTGGCACAGACATCCCCGTCGATCCTCGCACGTACCGTCTAAAGGCGTATCCGTATTATGACGCACCAAACCCACCAGAATTTGTGGAACGGTTGTTAAAAGATCGTGGTGTATTGCCAGACAGCCCGGTAGAAACTGCTGCTCCTATTGAAGATCCTGAAGAAAACGACGGTTCAATGCATCACGTAGGTCAGCACTATTGAGATGTTATTGATATTAATGCACCTAGTTAAAGTTTTTTTTGTGTGATTTCAACCTGCTTGTCTTTTTCTTAATATCACTGTGATTCTTTTTTTTTTTTTTTTTTTTGTGACGATTAGTGGAATGTGGACATGTATGTTTTTGGTTATTTTTTTTTCTCTTTTACCATGTCTTTTTAGTTATTAATTTTATCTATACATGACGAGCATTTTGGTGGACTTGCCATATCCACCAACTTTCAAGAAACCACAAACTCCTTAAAAAAAAAAAAAAAAAAATGGGTGGTTGCAGTAATGCATGTAATTTTAAAAAAAAAAAAAAAAAAAAAAACGAATGCACGAGTATCAATTTTTTATGGGTAACCGGTTAACGGCATTACATTTGCGGTAAAACCTGTCGCGTTTTTCGCGAATGTTGTTAACATTGGAAAATACACACGCACCTGCTCACATGCTGTTGCCACTCGGCGCCTGTAGGGAAGACCCGCGCTGAAGGCCCCAGAGGACCTTGTGCTGTGCGGACGGCGTTCCCGTGGGGAGAGCGGTGTGTCTTTCAAGTGCCCCGCAATGTTTGTTCATTCTGGCGGGAAGGGCGGGTTCACCCTTTCCCCCCGCTGGCGGGAGTCGCCCTTCTCTTCTGGCCACCCATGGCTCCACCAATCAAGTGACCGGAATGGGTGGCTGGGCGGGCCAATGAACGCGCGGAACTGTGGGGCAAAATGGTGGCGATGTGGGAGCACATTGTGTTTGCGTAACCGTTCAAGGGATGAGGAACAACAACTTTTTGTGGCTCTTGTTGTTGGCAGCGCCCCTCCCTTGCGCTATTGTACTGTTATTTACGGCCACCCAAAGTATATTTTTATGTGCGTTAGGAAGCGTTTGATGCATACACACATTTTGAATGTGAGAGAAAGAGAGAGGGAAAACAAAAACACGTAATATCCTTTCTTTTGCCAGAAGAAAACATGTGTGTATCATTTTGTTTGCTTTGATTTATGGCTTTATTTTGATTTGATGCCCAACCTTTCTCTTCCTAAGGGTCACGTTGGAGACTTGGGTTTTGCCACGCGCAGTTTAGGGATTTTGAAAGCAAATTTTAACGGACAAAACGTGGCGCCGGTGCATTGTCTGGGAGGGCGTGCGGGATTTGTATTGAGAGGGCAAAGGCCTTTTTGACACACAACAGCAGCCACGTTGTGCACAAAAGAACTTCTTTGGGCTTGTGGTGTAAAATACGCGATACGTGTTTGGGGCGTTTTCACAACAACGCACACGTGTGGTAACCCATGTGTGGGTCGGGCCGTTGGTACTTGCTACACGATAACATGGGTTATTATTATTCAGCTTCAATGTGTGGAAAAGAGTATTTATCTACGTTTCTCTTGCGCTTTATGTTCTGCTGATAATTTTTTGTTTTTTTTTTAACAGGTGTTTACTTCTGCTTTTTTCAGGTTTTCACTTTTTGCAAACTATTGAGACTACCCCGCGGGCGTACATACTTTTTGTAGTCACTTGGTAACCACTGAGAATATGGGCTTGTAAGGTGGTGGACAAAAAAGGTGGTTCTTTTGCTGCGTCTTGCCTATTTGGTGGCTAATTATCGCGGCAAATGGAATACTAGCAATTGGGGCACTTGTGGACATTATCATTGGCCTTGTTCCGCAGAACAATGTTGAGAAGAAGAGGATGTGCAGCTTATATATTTTTGTTTTTTTTGCGTTCACTACATAAATATGTTTCTTTAGCGCAATTCTTAGTGCTTCAGTTCTTGGTTTTTTTGCTTTTTACACCCGCAATATAATTTTGCGCGTTTTGTACATTATCTGTCTTCTTGTTATTTTTGTCGCGCTGCCGGCCCTCTGCATACTCTACATGATGCTTGTGGCAAATAAAATAAATCTTGGAGGTGACTGGAACCAAATGTTGGGAAACTACAACAAACAGCTGTGCGAGATGGAGCTGCGGGTGGCGGGCAGTCCGCAGGGGCGCAGCGCAGTCCGGCCCTTTGGAAAAAATGCCCCGCATGCACCCACCACGGAGCAGCAGGACATAATCGACATTTTCACAGAGACTTGCGGGAGGGTAACGCTGCGGACACTCAGGAACTTTGCAAGTCGGCAGTGCCTGTTGGCTTCACGATTGCGATTGTCGTGCTGGGTGGAGTGATTGCGGGGTGCGTCGCAAGGTGCAGTCAAAGCGCCGGCACCGCGGATGGTGGCATGCGTTAACTTTAGCATATTGGCGATTTACGACATATGCCCATCTAATGGCTATGCTTTTTTCTGCATGTGCAGCTTACTTAGTTTCGAGGCCAACATACAAACTTTTGCGGGCGTACATTTGCACGCGCATTGACTTTGTGTTGCTATTTTTAATATTTACTTATGTTTTTTGGCATCTATAAATATGTATATATTTTTAGATTAACTCTTTTTTTGTACTTTTGTTTGTTATTATTATTATTATTATTATTATTATTATTATTATTTTTAAGTTTTCTTTGTTTTTTTTCTTTTTTTTTTTTTTTTTTTTTTTTTTTTTTTTTTTTTTTTTTTTTTTTTTTTTTTTTTTTTTTTTTTTTTTGAGTGTATTTTATACTGGTACGTTTGTGTTTTGTAGTGATACAATGGAGAGAAGTTGCCACCAAAGATATGTATGTAGTTAACGTTATATATGCATATACATATACACATATATAGTGATTACGCAATATTCCGCTTCATGTGTTTGTTTGAAAACAAAAAAGAAGTGGTAAAGACATGTTTTCTCATATAATTATTTATTTGGTTGTGCCATTTGTGCGTGTCTCGCCCATTATAATAGCCAACCATTATGCCAAAACAAAAAGCGAGGTGGTGACTATCTATCTGTGGCGTATTGTCAGTAAATACACCTCTATATGTTGGCATGGGTGGCTGGAAACAGTAAATAATATATATATATATATATATATATATGTATGGAAAAACGATCATTTATAAATATTGAACTGTGTTTATGACAATGACTGAGATAAGAATAATGTGGACTTACCGAACAAGAAAAATATATATGCACACGAAAGAGCACGCTTATTCAGTAATGACCAAAGAAAAATCATACGTAAAGCGATTACAAAAAAATGCATATAGTTTTTTTTTTTTTTTTACTTTACTTTATTTTTATATTGTTATATTTCCCACTATCATTATTATTTAACCCAAAGGCTAATAATAGTGGGAAATATAACATTTTTAAGCATGTGTTATTTGACTATCGAAACACACTAGTTCCACTAACGGCCCCGTAACTCTAAACACCTCAGAGCGTATTGTTTTTTTTTTTGCAAGGCAGTCGTCGGAGTCTGTCGCAAAACATTGTTTAAGCGGAATAGGCTGATCTCACACAAGTCAGCATTGCACCCCATAATGAGATTTTGCGTCTTTGATTTATATTATATTACTTTAAATAATAAAACGGTGCGTACAGCTGCCCATGGAATTGGACATGTGCTGGGATTTCTTTTCAACTATTTTGTAGCATATGATATGAACAAAACGTTAACTGATGGCAGTATACGATGTAAACCAAATGAGTACCTTGCGATCAGCCGCAAAACTGTAAAGAAGGCACGTGAGCACTACAACTGCAAAACCATCACTGGAATGGAGCTGGAGGACAAGGGTGACGTTAGAAATGTGGGATCAGACTGAGAAATGCGCAACGCGAAGGACAACCTGATGTCCCTTACTAGGGGGGCCGGCTACTACACCAGTTTAACAATGGCGTACTTTGAGGATTTAGGTTTTTACCGCGCTAATTGGGGCATGGCGGAGACAATGGACTGGGGAAAGAACCCCGGTTGTGAGTTTTTGGAAAAGAAGTGCGTGACTAATGGCAAAAGCAACTTTCCGGATAATTACTATGTTTGCATATTAGATTGTTTTGAACTAGGAAAATGTTTTATTACTAAAGAACACCTTTTTGCTTTTTGGGGGTTTTAATAGTTTTATTTATTTCAATGGTGCTGGTAAATACATCGATAGCTGCCAGTATATTTGGCGGTTTGATTAAGACACTCGGTGTGCTGACTGTACATCAAAAATCGTATTTGGAAGTCGTTCTGGCAAGAACTTAAAATGTCTCAAAGAGGAAGATCTCCATTACGGCGACATACCTATTAACGATGTGTGTGCTGAGATTGAGTGTGGTGACGGCACTGTGTGTCTGCGGTACCATGGCGACGACACGTGGCACAACTGTCCTTACGGCCAAGTGATTACACAGTCTGGATGGTTTATTGGCGGGATTATTGTGTGCCTCAAGTACCACGAGGTGTGCCTGGAGGGTAGCGCCATAACAGCGTGGTGTGTTTGGGAGAGGCATAGTTTATGGCTTTAATGATTGTATGTTTTGTGGCATTGCACCTGTTGCGTGTTTTTTTTTTTTTTTTAGTGATTGTTTTTTATCCAGTCTCTATTTTTGCGATTGGTGGTGTTTGCGCGTATTGGTGTGTATTACTTTAAAACCAAACTGTTAGTGCATGCGAAGAGCCGGTATTGACATTGATGGAACGCACTGCTTTCATGTAAGGATGTGAATGGGTTGAAGCAAGGTGCGTGTATTTTTGTTGTTGCTGTTGCTGCTGCTTATTGTCGTGTTGTTGCTATTGGTGCCCTTTGTTTTTTTTATTATTTGTTTTTGGCGGTGAAGAATTTTTTTGCTTATTTTAAGTTTTTTGTTTATTAATGAGTGCCATGCGCTGTATACTGTCTTTGTGTGTACTTTGCGTGTTATTTGCTTGCGGCACAGTTGTGTGTGAAGTGTCAACTTCTGCGGATGTGCAGCAAAAGCCCCTACCAACTGCCTCGCAGCAACATGATGGCCACCAGCTGCCGCAAGATCCCGGCGCCATCAAAGACGGGTTGCCAGCGGAGAGATCGTTGAAAAACAGTCCTGGCACACCCACGCCTCCCCGTCCCCGGGGCGGTGAGGAAAGAGGCGCTGCGCGTCCGCAGTCTAAAGATCATGTCTCTTCCAGATTCCGTGGCTCTCGTGAACGGCATCGGCAAAGTGGGCACCCGTCCGCACACCTACCAGAGGGGTCGCAATCCGATCCCCACGTCCTGCCGCACGCCGGCGCAAAGCCGTGGGATCTGCACAAGCGAGGCTACGAGGAGCAGCAAAGTTACTGTGAGAGGGAATATGGCTACAGTTCCCCAGACGAGATAGAGGACTGCGTTGAAAATTATTTTTTTTTTGGTGAGGGCCCTGGTGTTAGTGGATACCAACCTCAGGGCTTCACTCATTTTGGTCTTCCAAAAAAAGAATCTAATAAATTTTCATTTGACGATTTAACTGATGAAGATGCGCTTGAAGAAGACGATGCAGAGGAGAGTGATGCCAAAGACCTTTCTGCGCACAATGAGGTGACAACACCCACAGATGACGCAGGCGCGAAAATCACCACAGCCCCCTCTTCAACTGGTTTGCCCAACGCGACGGAGGGAAAGGAGGGTGTTGTTGAGCCACTGCCGCAGACGCCACCAAACTTGGGCCCTGCTGTTGAACCCGCTGTTGTGCCCACCTCCTCCGGAAAGGCGCCAAATCTTTCTGATAATTTTACGTCAGTTGGCACCTTCATGGAAAGTGCACTTGGCGTTGGTGGACTTAACAACATGGGCGACAGCGCCTCGCAAGCAACTTTTCATTTTGTTGTTGTGAAATTTTTTATTGCTTTTGCAGCCGTTATGGTGGTTTTTTATTAAAGTAAAAAATGAGAAGCGCTTTTGAAAGACGTCATATATTTATACGTATATATATATATATATATATATATATATATATATGTTCTTGCTTAATCTTTCAATACTAATAAATATTATACGCTTTTCTTTTTTTAATTTTTTTCTTTTTCTTTTTCTTTTTTTTCATTTTTCATTTTTTTCATTTTTCATTTTTTTTTTTAATGTGCATAACTATCTTAATGATGGTTAAAAAACATTTCTTGTTTTTTATTTTGTTTAAGTTTTATATATTTATATTCCTTTGCGTTTGTGTTGCTAACCTACCGCCGCTGCCTATTTGTGTGTGTGTGTGTGTGTGTGTGTGTAGTGATAATTTTGTTTATTGGTAATCTAGCGGTTTATTATTTATTACTACTACTATTGCTGTCATTATTTGAATAAGTTTGTCCTTGTCCAGTATGTTTTTTTTTTTTTTTTTTTGCATACATTTGTGTGTCATTTTTCCCTCAAGTTATAATCAATATTAGGGATGGTGTTGACGCCACTCATTTTGCTCCGGCGCGTNGTGTTGTTTATGTGCTCCATTTGTATTTCGTGGTGTTGCACTGGCTGGCGTGGGCAGTCGCGCACAATTTGCCAGCGGCTCCTGTCAGCACTCCGGGCGCTGCTCCGCCCCCCACGAAGACGCCGAAGGGCCCCCAGACCATTCAGATGAACGTGGCGGGAGGCGTTTCTGTGGCCATATTTAAACTGGGGCAGTGAAAGAGGCTGTGCGCGAGTGACTCGTTTGGTTATCTCAGCTGCAAAATCAGCGATTGCGTTTTTTTTTTTTTTTTCTTGTTGTTGTTGCTTTTGTTTTGTTTTGTTGCTATGAAACTAATAATAAAAAAAAAAAAGACAAAACGTTTTTTTAGGAAGAAAAAGTGGAAAAGATATAAAAAAAAAAGGTTGAATCAGCGAGAAGCCGCCTTTTTTTTTTTTTTTTTTTTTTTTTGTGGTAGATAAGATTTGCGTTACTGAGAAAAGGGAATAATAATAACACTCATTAATATCAATAAATTGCTTTGTTTGGAAATGGTGGGCCCGCCCGAAATTGCAGATCCAGAAGTAAAAATAAAGGGTCGTAGTACTACTACTATTTTTTTTTTTTTGGGGGGGGGGCGGGGTGGTGGGGGAGGAGCGTGTGACGGAGCTTGACAGCCACTGCGAGCGACTCAATAAATTGGGCCGTGACATTTTTTTTTTTTTTTTTTTAATGGGGTCGAAAGGAGAGAATATGAGAGAAATAGTTTGCAGGCTTACCGCAATAACAGGGACTGCGCACAACGCCTAGGTGTGTATATAGCACAGCAATAAGAAAAGGAAAAGAAAACCGGCATGCTGCACGCTGTCTGCTCACCCACAACTCCTCTGCACAATTGCTGTAAGTAAATAAATAAGTAAATATATCTGTTTATATGTTTTTAAATCACGCAAAGCTTGCTTTACGGGGCATTTTGTTTTAGCGTGGCCAAATTGTTGAGCTTTTTTTCTTGTTGTTTTACACGTGGCACTATTTACCCCCACAACGTGGGTGGGCAGAGAGAGTGCTTGTTATTGTGACGTTTTGGACTTTTTGGTTATTGTCTTTGCCATGTTGCTAGCAGAGTCATGTGTGTGTTTAGTAAAATTTTTTATTTTTATTTTTGTGGTATGTTAAAAAACATTTAATGTAATGTAATGGGTGCTCCAGCGTGCTTTTTTTTTGTTGTTTATTTTTGCGCTAAAAAAGGAGGTTAATTTTTTTTTTTTTGCTGCACATTAGCTAAGGGACAAGCAGCGACAAAAATAATTGCACAATCAATTCTTTTTTATTATTACATTGAGGAAATGAGCTGATGGCATCTGCAAAAAAAAATTTTTATTCTTTTTTATTGTTTTTTTTTTTGATAGCGGGACAATAAACTGTAATTAAACTATAATAGCCATGGGGGAAAAAAAATAGCAGTGATCAGAAGAGCATAGAATCTGCGACGCCATTTTTTACTGCTGGAAATAGTGTGCTCAATGGGCAAAGAAGTGCTATGATGGCGCATTGCCGTCGTGTGAGCTGGCTTTGTGATTTTGCACGCGTAAATATCTCAGCGATTGTGCTGAATATCACTAGGCGTCCGCTCAACGGAATTGCCTCATTGTCTTTCTTGCGGGCACTATAAGCACTTTGACACTCTGGCAATGCAAGCAGCATTAACATAACGCTGATGGGTTTAAAGTATACACCGTTCAGGGGGAAGCCGAGTGGTCGCGCCTGCAGTTCTGCTGCGGGACTCGGGCGGGGGGGGGGTCTCATGGCTTTCGACCATCCGGGGAGGGCGCACACAGACATGCCAGCAGGATGGAGTTAAGGTGAGGTTAGTTGGAAAGCTATTCTGCACGTGCGGACATGTTCGCTGGCCCTGTTGCT
>JAWVMR010000285.1:12532-27500 GCA_036321205.1 Trypanosoma caninum | reverse complement strand
CCCCCACTAGCCCAAGCGGCCCCCCAATCCCTGGAGGGGGGAAACTCCGGCAGCCCCCCCGGCCCCCCCCACCCGGGGGGGGGGGGGGGGGGGGGGGGGGGGGGAAACGCCTGCGGGCCGATAGAAAAACCGGCAAAGCACAATGACGCCAATGGGGTAAACGCGACGCCGACTGACTGCAGAACGTCCTTCCCTGGTGTCAGCAACCCGACCTGCGCCAGTCCTGCCATATGTCAGGCGCACCTCACGCAGCTCTCGGCAGCGGCTAGAAAAATTATAATAATTTCATTAAGCTTCAGTAAAACAAACAAACAAACAATGTATGCTCTTTTCTTTTTAAAGCACAAGAATAAAAAAAAAAAAAAAACAAGTCACATTATTTTTATTTGTGATAAACTATTGGTGATGAAAAAACCGGTGTATACGGACATAATGCAGGTCCTTGTATAGATACCAAACCTAAAATGCCTTACTGCAATTTTCATTATAACAAAACAAAAACAATAAATAAAAAACATTAAAAATAAAAACGCAATGTGGTGCCGTTCAAAATGAATAAACTCGGCTTTGTAATCTTATCACACAATCTCGCCTTAGTTATTTTTACTGCGATACTGATTATGTCGTTAGACTCTAGCCATTGTGGTTACCAAACAACAACTAGTAAACAATGTTCTTTTTCTTTTACAAGGATAGTATTTCAAAAGTGTGTCTTTTTTTTTTTTTTCTCTTAACAACGGTTAACGTACAGAGAGGGCAAAATAAAGCGCGTTACTTCGACTAGTATAAGCGCAAAAAACGTGGCCCAGAAAAGACACAGAAGAAAACATTTCTTTACCAAGTATGTCTTGCGCCGATGTATTGAGCGCCAAAGTTCTTTGATATTTGTCGTGTGTTGTCACCGATGCGGATGCCAACGACGAAGCCGTGTTTATCAGCAGTGACCCGTCAGACGAAAGATCACATCGCAGTGATCGCGTATGCTGTACTCTACTGTTTCCGTTAGAAGCACTGTAAAGATGCATTAATGGTGAAGAAGACATAGAAAATAAATTTCTTGGCGTCTTCCAATCTTCACGTTTTGCCGCTAACAAGCCTGCTTCAAGTTCAGAAATGGTGGTTAGCACGCCTGTACCCCCCGTATCCACCATCCCAATTGTTCCAAAAGTTAAGTTTGAGTGTCTCATATCGCATATTGGATAGCCCGTTGGTGTAGAAAAACTACCAGCACCAACCACAAGAAGTGCATCATTCACCAGGGCTCGTCTGCTATTCTTTCTCCCCCCAGGAGACGCAGTAACAGCATTGCGCAAATCAGCCACAACAACGGTGCCACAGTGATCTCCTAATCCGCACACAACACGAAAGTTATCTTCCATGGCACAACATGACATAATACCCGCATATGGAGGAGTGCCCACATATCTTCCTCTCACTGAGGGGCGTAACTTGAGGGGCTGAGGCACACATGTACAGAATAGAGGCCCATTGCTTGGATCACGCCAGTCAACTACGCTCACCTCACCGGAAGAAAAACCAACAACAACAGCATTTGATCCCCAGTAGTCCATTGCAGTGGCATTAACCGATGTACGTCCAAACGAAAACACGTTAACTTTCACTAGTGGTTCTAGCTGAATTTGATACACCTTGTCTGCGGCAAGAGCTGATGCACTCGGCTCAAAGTCGTTATACCGCCGCAGTCTTTGGAGTGGTTCATCGTTTTCATCAGCAACAATTAACGTCGAGTCTACCGCAGAAGAGTGAGTGGTGCGTAAATTAACCGGATATCTGTCTTCTCCCTGTTTACTAACAAGATCAGCGTTACTAGATGCACCATTAATAGAGGTATCAGCTGGCAAAAAAGAAAGCTGTGGAACTTCTTCAGTCATGTCGGATAAATGAGGAATAAAAGTGGGTGTGCAGGCCTCGCGCAATTCTGCCCGCTCTCCGTCAATATGCAAAGAAACAATTCTTCCGCCAGGATGCGTAGAGGCAAAAACTAAACATGCGTCGTGACTCCGAACATCGGAAGAAGTTGTGTTAACTATAAGAGAAGCATTAAAGCAGTTTAGAGATTTTTTATTGTTTACCGGACTTCCGTCGTGCAAAAAAACACGCCCCGAATACACTTGGCCATAGACTGCGTAATTAAGACGCCACATTGTTAATTGTTAAACACTTTTTTTTTTTTTTTTTTAAGTTCATCATTTACATACGCACACATAAATTGTAAAAAACAGTTTACAATACGTAACACCCACACACGCAAAAATAAAAACAAACAAACAAACAAAGCAAACACAAAACAAAAATAAAAACAACAAACAACAAAAAACAAAACCCAAAATTTTTAAAAAATTTTTTAACTGCACACCAAGTTTTTATTCCACAACGTAATTCCTCTAGCATTTTTTTTTCTTTTGTTGTTGCTGTTATTTTCTTTTCCAAGCAAAAACCTGGTAATGTATCCATATATCCCTACAGCTATCTATCTATATTCACATAAACATATATCTGTCTATCTATATATAGATAGATAGATATAGATGTAAAAATATATAGATACAAATATATTAGATTCCTCCTGGTATAACAAACACTTACCTACATAACTATAGTGATGCCCTTAGGCCTATTACCGTCCATCTTATTAGCCAGCAAACTGCAAGACCTCATGTTTTTTGTCTTTTCCACTGCATCTATAGGAGGTTTATTTTTCCCACTATGCCCCTTCCGTTTTTTTCCATTGCTGAGAGCCGCGCCCTCATGTTCCTCAGTCCATGTGCGTATGTCAGCAAAATGAATAGAGACAATGTACGCGTCAAGCACCTCCTTAGTTCGTCGTGGGGCAAAACGCTTTGCAAGGCGATTAACCGCCTCACACAATGTGTTACGATCATTGGTACGAGGAGAGATATTTTCATATTCTTCCGTAACCCAAAAAACACGCGGAGTGACACGACGTGTTTCAAGCGAAACACGACCACATAGAAAATCGTACAACAAAAGATCTTTGTAGACATTTTCAAAAACAGACATAACGGTTTTAAAAAATTGTTCGTCCGAGCCAACACGACCGTAGCGCAATTCTCTGCGAACTTGGGCGGACTTGCAGCGTGTAGCCTTACGCAAAAGTGTTGTGCCTATTTCTTTTTCTAATCGCATCAGCCCGTATCCAACAGAAAGAAAAAAATCCATTGACTCTGGGGACAAACTAAAACCTAAGCGCTCTTCTTGTTCAACAATTTCGCCACACCTCGTAATACCATACACATCTCTAAGAAGCCGTGCCTGCGCTGGGCCGACGGCGGGCACATCACTTATCAACACGTTCTGAATAAATTTCTTTATTGACTCATGGGTCGGAAGATAATACTGCATTACGTTTACAGTTTCTTCTAAAAATCCTTTTTGCGAATTTAAAAAATATTGTTCCTTCCCAGCGGCGCATGCCATTTTAGCAAGAACAGGTGTAGACGATACACCACACCACGCACCAACGCAAAACTCTTTTGCCAGAACACGACCTAACATGTGTGCAACATCAATTTCATTCTCTACTTGTTCAGGTAAACGCTCTATAACTGGTGTAACCTCTAGTGAGACTTCCAGCGGCCAGCGCTCATCTGTCACCAGAAATCTTGTGAATGTTCTCAACCGTTCCTTAATTTTCTCAAACAGCTCCGGAGTCACCTCACTGTTAAAATCCATTTTTTGGTTTTCCTTTAAAGGAAAAAAACAAAAGTGAATAACTTTCCCTAGAGACTGAACACTATACCGATATTTCATCCGCAAAAGACGGCGCTGAACGTCCTGCTGTTTCCGTTGAGGTGAAAACACAATTGTTTTGTCCCTTGCCACAATGTTGGCAATAACGTCAGGTGGGATCGTCTCCATAGAATGCAATGGAAGGGCTAATTTTTCCACGTCTACTGGCTCAAGATCAATCTCCAGATCAACATCCGGCCTCGCTCCATTCGTGGTGGTCATTGACCCGTTAATGCCACAGTAATAACCATTACCATTACCATTATTATTATTATTATTATTATTAATTTTTGTGTTGTTAATTTTATTGTTTTTACTGTCCAGCGCCATTTGCCTATTTTGTAGACATAATGGGCGGACAATGTAAAGACGTTTTGCAAATAAAAAAGAAAAAAACTGCAACATATTTTTTTGGGATGTGCGGCAAAGCTGCGCAGATCTCATGTCACTATTCAAGAATGCCACCGCGCCTGGACTGAAAGAACTAAAAAGCCTAAAAAACATGCCACAAGAAAAATATTTATTTATACGCACTATAAATAATAAAGCAACCCCACCCCTTCTTCAAACCGCAACAACAACAACAACAAAAATAAAAAAAAAAAAAAAAAAAAAAAAAAAAAAAAAAAAAAAAAAAAAAAAAAAAAAAAAAAAAAAAAAAAAAAACTAACTGCTTATATAAACAGCACACATACAGACACACACACACACACATATATATATATATATATGTATAAAAGACAGAGTTAAAAGTCACAAATTTATATCATGTACAATTATCTGCATTCAAAATACAAAACAGTTTTCAAACAAGCATAAAAAAGCCTCCATTCTATTACCTTTGCTTTTTAAATGTACCATTTCAAAAACAGTAAATTACAAACGCAGATCGCCACCAACCGATAATAATAAATTATTATAAAATACGAAATATACACAAATAGCTACCAAGAACAACAAGACGTATAAACAAAGAACAACAACAACAACAATAAGAACAAAAAATAAAAAATAATATATATATATATATCTAATATATGCGTGCATGTACGGCATACAACAAGTAAAAAATCCGTCTAAATTACACATAATTACCAGCAAACTATCAAAGCAAAAGCCCCCATAAAAACCCGCGTCACACGTCTTCTTCCCCTCAGCGACTCTCACCGCCCACTCAGTTGACATTGCCGCCCACCACTTCGCTGCTGCAAAGTTTTTCCTGCCGGGGTGCCTGCTGACGCAAGGTGCTCTAAAAGCGTAGTGTCATCCAAAATTTCTGTCAAGGGCGATGGCGAAAACACATTCATTTCAATGCAATCAAGTGCGTTTCGCAAAAAAGCAATTTCCTGTGTCTGTGTTTGGAGTTTCTCCTCCAAAATAGAACATCGTGAAGCTAATAAAGTCTTTGCTTCTTGTTCTTGAGCACAGGCCAGTTGAAGCTGCTGCAGCTCCAGATGTAGAGCGTCTATTTCCGTTTCATATTTTTGCCTTTTCTGCTCTATCATCTCATGTTGAACGTGAGCCGCAGATGGCATTACTAACGGAAGTGCCTTTGGAACAGAATAAAAAGGTTCCGGGTCTTCTTCCTCAGTCTGATTTCTCTGCTCAGATAAACTATCACTTGTTTGAGAAGCTATGGAACGATAGTAGACATCTTCTGTCTGACATGACGTCACAAAAACAACTGGGGCCACCTGCGTTGACTTATTGCAACCCACATTTTGTTTTCGTTCAATCAACAACGCCGCTTTTTTTAAAATCATATTCTTAGTCTCTTTTTCCAGTTTTTCATTTTCCAGTGTAATCATAAGTTGCTCTCTCAATTCCTCTGCAGTTGCCTTCATCAGGTCAAACTCGCGGCTCCATTCACTATGAAGCCGTTCTACCTCGGTCTCGTTCTGCTCAACAAGGTCCTCAAAATTGCGCTGATATCTCTCATACGCATCGCGTGCCTCACGTTCAAATCTCTCAATAATTTTTTCCCGGTCATTGTGCCACATATGAAACATTGCGGTCGCATTTTCCAGAAAAACACCATGCTGAAGTAACATCAAAGCATGCATGTGTTGCTTTATAAACTCAATAAATGCAGGAACTGAAAATAGGACCTTTTCTACCTCGTCAGTAAATGCACGAGCATCACGGAGAATATCAAGACACTGCTCAAGATCTTTTTTAAGCGCTATGTTGGACTGCTGTAGCGCCTGAATAGTGGATACGCATGTGGTGTTTTTGTGGCCTGTTATGTTACCACGAGAAACATATGGGGAACCGATCGAACAACGGCACTTCATTTTGCTTTGGTTTTGTTAGTAGCTGCAATAAACCTACAGAAGATAATACTACTCTCTGCTCCTCCATATACCATAAAAAATAAAATAAAATAAAATAAAATAAAACGGCAAGAACAATAAAAACAATTACCCGTGGTCAATGTTTCTCCAACAAACAACTTTGTAAAGTGTTATAAATGCAGCAAAAAAGCCTAGCAAAGCAAAACTAGTAAAAAAAAAAATAATAATAATAATAATAAAAATAGCAATTGAACTAATAAACTCTCAACAATAGAAACACCTACGTACATATATATGTACGTAAATAGTTCAATCAATAAGAATTATATCATCATCACTAACACTAGTTACTGTGCTTTCAGAGACTTCCGCTTTAGCCCGGGGAATGACGCAAATAACATCATCATCATCACTATCACTGCAAACAACTCCATCTTTTTCTCTACACGCATACTTTACTTTGCGTGTCCTCATCAAATCGCATTCAGAAAAGCTCCGACCACAAAAATCGGTCAGTGTGCGTTGTGCGCCACCACCACGTTGCCTTTTCTGATCCTCAAACACCACTTTTGTGATAATGTCCGACAGCCGGACCCCCACTAGACGTATCGAAGCGTATTGATCCAGTAAAGGAAGCAACAGCTCGTCAACAGCACGACAAAGAGTCTCAAAGTTATCAGTGTAGTGAGTCAATTTTTTTGAAAACTGTTGCACCTGAAAACTTCTTCTCTTTATTTTCAACACAATCTGCCGGCAGACTAGATCCTTCTCTAAAAGCGTCCTGTGTGTTGAGATAACAGTGGAGTGCACAATCGGCTGCAGCTCCAAACGAGAGCACAGTTTTCCAAAGGTGCGCTCCATGCCAATAGACTTTTGCTCCGCCCCCGTAACCTCATATGCACCTTCCTCCGGAGCAGCAGCAGCAGCCCAGCGTGCAACACCCATAGATGAGGCAAGAAGAAAGCGAAACGTCTTATCTGTCAGGATATAACACAGCTCAACACGCCTATCGTAGATGTCACCCATTGATCTAAGACCTATGCCCTGGAGGATGCTTTCCATTGATCGACCTATCCCCGGCACTGCGCGTACTGGCAAACTTCTCACAAATTCCATGACGTCCTCGCGCGTCCGCAGACAGAGCTCGTGCTGGCCGTCTGGCTTCTTATAGTTGCTGGCAATCTTCGCAAGCGTCGCGGTCGGTGCAATGCCGGCACTTGCTGTCAGCAGTGTCTTTGCAAAAACACGTGCGCGAAACTCCGCAGCAATGTCGGCAGCGGTTATGCCGGGATGTTCGTGCAGATACGCTGTCACCTCCATTGTCAGTTCGTCAAGACCACCGCTCGTGAAATGCGGGTCGTAGGTGGCCGCGATGCCGCGCACAACTGCAGCCTCTCTGCGGTACGTGTCAAAGTCCGTCGGCACAATGACAAGCGACGGACACAATTTTCGGCCAATGAAGCCTGGCATGCCAGAGCGAATGCCGTAGCGCCGCGCCGTATAATTTGCCGTCGACAACATTGCCGAGGTGCCCACAGCAAGAGGGACAGCCGCCAGCGAAGGCTCCTTCTTCATCTCCACTGCGGCATAAAACATGTCCATGTCCACATGCACATAGTTGCCAAACTGACGCCCTGCCTCCAGCTCTCTTTCAATATCGGCAACTCTACTTTCCCAGCGTCTCCTACATGCCACGTTCTTTTCACCATCGATGCACTGCGCAAAAAGCTGAGCCCTCTGTCGCAGCCGCAAAACCTGCCCTTGTCGACATTCGGCCTTTCGTTGCTCATTCCTGTAATAATCAGATCCCCTCGATGCCTCATCAATTATAGCCGTTGTCCTATCTGCATCAGCGTGTTCTAAACCGGCTTTATTATTGTCAAACTTTAGTTGAAAGTCTTGCAAAACTTGGGGTGTAAAAAAAGTGCTAGAAGAATTGCTTGTCGCCATTTTGTCACTACCGTGTGATACGCTCACTATGTAATTTTATACACCAAAATGCAAATGCTCGCAAATACAACACTTTTTTAAATATTTTATAAATACAATAATAGTAATACAAAAAGATATATACACATATAAGTCTCCTTGTATTAATCTATTTTTTTGCTATTGCTTTAACCAAGCAAACAAACAAAAAATAAATAAATAAATAAATAAATAAATAAACAAATTACACAGTACTAATGACATCACGTATTGGTTCAAATAAACCAGTTTGTAAAAAAACAATTAATCTTAAAAGCACAAGCCAATACAATAAATCATTTAGTTCTTAAAAAAACTGTGCCTCCTTCCAAAACCACAAACACACCACAACGCCCAAGATAAACAACGCAGGCTCGCATTCAGATAAAAAATTCTTTCAATAACGACAGAACCAACAAAGACAGCAACAACAACAAGACACAGAAAAAAAAAAAAAAAAAAAAATAATAATAATAATAATAATAATAAATAGCAATATATACATAGACATTGCTATTGCTGTTATATTACGCAAATTCTAAGACAGAGCAAACTGTTAAGTATGCCTCGTATTTTAAACCTTTTAATTTTACCTTTCTTTCTACCATTATCAAATAAACAACAACAACAACAACAAAAAAAAGCAATTATTTAGATCTGCAAATTAAAAACTTCACGCAGTTTTTTGGCAACGGCATCTTCAGTGTTTAGCCCAATAACCTCCAAGTCCGGGAGCGCCGCCTTTAGGCACTCCTGCGCGTTGCCCATCACGCACCCCTTTCCAGCCATCTTGAGCATATAAAAGTCATTCATTCCGTCACCAAATGCAATAATGTCCTCCAAAGTGATTCCCAGAAGTCCTGCGACCTCACGCATAGCGTTGCCCTTGTGCACACCGTGTGGCACCACGTCGAGCACATACGGCGTAGAAAAACTGTGCTCAACCCTCTCGCTAAAAGAATGATTCAATACTGTCTCTACTGCCACCAAGCTTGTACGGTCCCCAACAAAAAACATGGCATTTACTCCATCGTAGGAAATCGCAGAAAAATCGACAACTTTGTAGCGAAGGCCTGATCGCGAAAATATTTTAAGCATTTCCTCATTGCCGTGATCGGTCAACCACTCACCGTCACGAAATATGTTGGTTGAAAGCACAGCTGATTTCAAGCCTTCGTTAGTTTGCAACACTTTAAGAATGTCTTCAACCAATTTGGGATCCAAGTTGTGCTCTGCAATCATGCGGCGCTGCGGATCAAACACCCGCGTCCCGTTGGAAGTGATAAGATAGTTCCCATGCAGGCCAGATATATCAATAGTGTGAAACACATCTGTATGTGGGCGCCCAGTAGCAAAAATCACGGCAACTCCTTTCTCCAAAAGAAGTAATAAAGTTGTAAGCGTGTAGTCAGATATACGATGATACTCGTTTAACAATGTCCCGTCCAGGTCTACCACCACAGCGCGAAAAGGCATCAGCAAATGTATGCAGCAATATAACCCCCCCTCAAAAAAAAAAAAAAAAAATAATAGTAAATAATAATAATGATAATAATATTATTTAACAATTAAAAATAAGTAGCAAACTTCCTCAAAATATATTCCACGTAAACGCAGTACTATTATAGTTCCAAGAAATTGTCAAATATTTCTCTTTTTTTCTTTTTTTTTTTATCTTTGTATATATATATATATTGTCTTAACCTCTTTAAGTTACTATAATGATAATAATAAACCTTTAAACAAATTACACACACACACACAAAAAAAAAAAAAAAAAAAAAAAAAAACATATTAAAGCAAATTTCATTTAATTTTTTGGAACTAGAAGTGAAAAGACACGTTTATTACCAAAATACACCAATAATAAATAATAAACGATTCTTTATCACAACAGCACATAATAAAAGCCAAAAAGTTCTAACTCAACAAAAAACTTAAAGAACTAGCAATACACATAAAAAACCGGTCACACACCCACAAAAAAAAAAAAAAAAAAAAAAGTGGTTAGCATGGTGTATACTCATCATCACAACTGTCACCTTCATCAGCCGTCGTACTGTGGCCCTCCATCTTCATATTTGTAGGCTCACCTGTAACCTCTTTGCACTCTGCATCGCCTGCAAAGTCAGGTTGCTGAAGTTTGTTAAGATGGGACGTGGACGCCTCGTTGCGCTTCATTGCATCGCGAAGCGCATGAACTCTCGACGCAAAATTAACGCCACTTCTTGCATCATATGCGGCGCGGCGCACCGGGTCGGAGAGGACGGCGTAGGCCTCCACGACGCGCTGATACAACAACTGCGCCGCCTCTGTCTTGCCCGCGGCCCCGTTCCCGCCGCTACGCCCCACGCGGTCGGGGTGCAACTCGAGCGAAAGTTGTCTGAAGCGGCGCGTCACCTCCGCCGCGGTGGCGGTCAGCGGCACCCCAAGCACCGCGTAGTGGGCTGGGGGCGTGTCGCTGCTGCTCATCCGGCCTTCCCCTCGCCCCCCTTTTTTTTCCCCTCCCCCCCCACTCTCTCCCCTCTTTTTTTTCTTCTGCAAGCGGCCCCCTCCACACCAAACTGAGAGGGAAAACAAAAAAAAAAAAAAAAAGCAACAGTTAGAATAAATAAATTAATATATATATATATATATATATAATTAAAAAAAAACTCAAAAGAATAATATATACGTATTTCTTTAAACAGAAAAAAGAACTTAATCAGCAACAAACCAGTACACAAATTTTGCATGCACACACAAATACCAAAAAAAAAAAAAAAAAAAAAAAAAAAAAAAAAAAAAAAAAAAAAAAAAAAAAAAAAAAAGGGGGGGGGGGGGAAAAATTTTTTAAAAAAAAAAAAAAAAAAAAAAAAAAAAAAAAAAAAAAAAAAAAAAAAAAAAAAAAAAAAAAAAAAAAAAAAACTATGGAGAGGCTGGTGGGTGGTAGAGTTTCTTACGATACAAAAGGATCAAATATAGTAAAGAGAAAATCATCTTGAATAAATTCAGTAAGTCCCGACAAAACAACCTGCCTTATGCCAAGATCAGATGGCACTATTTTAACATCGCCATTATGCCCAGTAACACACCTTGTCCGCTTCTCGGCAAGAATAGGAACAGAAAGTTGCGCCTCAAAAAAAGTGTGACGCTCCTGTAAACACTGTGATAAAACCAATGCACGTGCCTTTTCTTCCTCTGCGATCAGAATATTAATTGCCTCTTGTAGCTGACGTTTAAACTTTCTACTGTACATCGCACCACTGTTCGCAACTAGCCATTCATGAGAGGCAATGCGGGTGGAGATAAAGTTCCTTTCATCCGTTATAATAAACATTCTTTTTCTTTCCTCCTCACGCAGTAAAACCCGCAGTTCATGTAACAACATCCATTGCTGTGCCACATATTTACCCCCTTCCTTGTTAACAACAGTATAAAAAAATAACTGACCTAACGTTCGTAATTGGTTTTCAAAAAGCACAATTCCACCACGCCGCAGTTGCTCATATTCCATCAGCAATTCAATAGCGGCATTCATACAAACGCGTTGAAGATTCCTTTCTTTTTCGTCCTGCATTTTCCGCATCAAAACAAAAGAGCATTCCAAAAACACGTCAGGGCAAATACATTCAATCATAACTGTAGCTTCAGTAGAAAAGATAACAGAGCGAGCAGACGTCTCCATATTTATTAAAATTTGTTGCATAGCAAGTTCCTCATTATTAACAATAATGCGTCGACAGAGAGTTTCGTACGTGTGCATCAAAACCAAAAAGCCATTAAGCCCATCAAATATAATCTCCTCACGCGTTTCCTCTTCACTAGAGACTGTCTTTATAATGCGCAAAAATAAAAAATAAGAAATAAACGGAGATTCATGCGGTTCAGTAAAAAAAGATTCATAAGAACGTCTCGTAGCTAAAATCCTCTCTCTTGAATTTAAATCTGCTTCCATTTTGTGCGACTCAAAAGCTGTACAAACATCCCGCTTACCTGCAATTTTCATACAAAAACTGTGGTACATTAGTAGTGTCTTGTAGCGTCCTTGTTCCTCCTTGCGAATGTTATCAACAACGCTTAAAGCCAAATGAATTAATTCATGTTGCTTACTTAGCAGTAAAAGTTCCTTCTCGCGCTCGAGAAGCAGAGGTATCTGTATGTAGTCATGTTCGCCAATAACAATAGAGACAAATAAGCAAAGAAGGTCAACCTTGGGCTCTAAAAAAATAACTGAGTCCTCAAGAACCTCTAAATCATAAAGTAAACATTTACATGGTAGTGGGGTGGTACAGGACATAAACTGAGCAAGGACATGAACTCTGGCAATCTTTTCCTCGCAAATCACCTGAATTAGCTTCTTACCAATATCTAGTTGATTTAAAAATTTATTCCAAATCATCAGCTTTCCATGCAAGAGCTCTTGCAACAATTCAAACTGACTGCAGCAGCAAGACCATGGCTTAACCAGCTCACGTTGACGACAAAAAAATTCCTCATTCTCGACCTCTGGAAGAACTGCTACTTTGCTTCTAATTCGTCGAAATACACCACAAAAAGCCTTTCTTAACGCGTTTGATAACTCATCGTCAGTTGTGGTAATCTGCGGATTGCGTACAAACGTCCAACGACATTGGCGGTTATCCACGGAATAATCGTCAAACCCCAATGGTGATGTTGCGAAGTAACTAGAAATAATAAACTCACGTTCTTGCTCCTCTTGGTACATAAGCCAATAAAACGGACACTCAGTCATTTTTTCAGACATTTGCCGCAGCTTTGGACGAAACTCTGCAATAAATTCACCTGTACTTGAAATCCCATAACGCGTTGTGGTGCGCTGCAGTCGAGGAAGAAACGGTAGTTGGGCCATCAGTTTTCCTAGTTTTGTCTGTGACTGTTTGTATCGATTGGTCTTCAAGCTTTCTACCTCTCCTCAATTTTTGCATAAAGTAAATATATACATATATCTTCTTTTTTTTTTTTTTTTTTTTGTTTCTTATTCCTTCTTTCTCAGCTGACCTAAAACAATTAGCAGCAATAATAATAACAATAATAATAATAATAACCCCCCCCCAAAAAAAAAAAAAAAAAAAAAAAAAATAAATAAATAAAAAAAAGCCCACGGTTATCAAAAGATAATCTACAATGCAGCTTTCTAACAGAAACATTATTATCAAAAATATTTCCCTTTTCTTTTATTTTAACCCAACTACTTTCCAATGGAATAGTGCTTGTATAAATCATTCCAAAAATCAATAACAAGCGGTGAACTATGCCTTCTGAAATCTTTGTTGTTTACATCCTCCGCCTTTGTTTTTGTCTTTTTCAACAAACCATCACCCACAGGCGTCAGTTCTCCCAAAAAAACCTCATTAAGCTTCACCCACGTAAACGGAAAACGCAAATAAAATCTCTTGGGGCGTATGTTCATCTTGATGCTGCGCTGTCGCAATTCATCACTCACCGGCAGTGATGAGGGAAGTGTAAAGCGCAGACCACCAACACCGCATGAGTACAATTGTGAAGTCTTACGCACATAGCAAGATTTTAATGATGGGTCGGATACATATTGTTCCCTGCGAGAGAGCCCCACCACAGCACGCACTAATGCCACGTTATGTTTTGCCATAAAGCAATAAAAAACAAAATCAAACAATTCATTTAGACAACTGCTAACCATCGTTGACAAAGCAGATGAAAATGGGGCGGTGTAGATTGAGGGACGTCTACTTATGCCGTCAGTATCGTAGGGGTAAAGTGACCACAACGCAACATGCAGCTCCCCGGCAATAGCCTCAATAATGTCCGCTTTAAACTTTACTGATTTGGTCCGCACCTCGCAGATACGCAGTATTTCCTCCAAATGAAGCCGTGTAAAAACATAACTTAAGTGCTGGTTGCTCTCTAGCAAAGTTCGAAATGCATCAATGACATATATATTGGGCATCGTGTGCCAATTAACCTCTGGAAATAAAACCACAAGTCGATGGCAAATGGAATGACCCCAGTTATGGTCGCCAATGCACTCCATCCTCTGAAGCCTAGAGTCTCGCTGAATGCCAACAGACTCTGTCTCCCTTCCTCTGCCACCCGTGTTTGCAACATTCAACATCCCCAGCCGAACCAACGCATGCAATTTATCACGCAACTCAGACGCCTTCTGGTCAACAAGGGCTTGCCATATGGCCTCCAAAACCACCTTACCTGAACCTTGCGCAGAACAAAAAAAGGCATCGCCACCAGCGTTTGTTGAAGAGTTGTGAACAAAGCAGCGGGGGCGGCGCAGCAGCTGCTCCCATCGCTGTGTCTCCTGCAAAAAAAACATCTCTGCCGCCTGTGGAGAAACACCAACGGCGCTACCGGTGGGTGCCCTTTTGGCTCTCGCAAAAAGCAACAACGCGAGTACCTCCAACGTCTGGTGCAGCGGCGACCTGCAATGAATGGTCCTGCAGGATGTCACATCACCACACAAACGACAGCTTCTAAAGTCTGGAGAAAAAAAAAAATCCTTTAGTTCAGGTGAGGAAAGTTGGGACACCAAACCTTCAAAACAAACAGAACCACAAGAAATAATGCGGTCAACACCGCCACTTTTTTTCAGTCGAGCAAAAGTCGGGTGATAAAGTTGGCAAAGCAACACATATGTAGATAAAATCATTTCGAACAACCAGCAAAACAGCAACAAATAGACGCATAAGTAAATGTTAAAAAAAAAAAAAAAAACAAATGTTTGACTATTTTTTGTTTCCTTCCCTCCACCCTTACAGACACACACACACACACACACACACACACCACCTTTCCCTGCTCCTGTCCGCCTTAAATACCCCCTACGCCGCCCCGTCACCTACACCTTTTTTCTTTTCTCTTTTTTTTTAAACTTTTAACTAAACATCAAAAAAACAAAAAAAAAAAAAAAAAAAAAAAAAAAAAAAAAAAAAAAAAAAAAAAAA